>CM025640.2:8469958-8494959 GCA_014621495.2 Entosphenus tridentatus
GTCAAAAATCGTCCAAAATCGCGTGACGTCATTTATGGACGGCCCCTTACTTTCTTCACAACAGCCGATTGAATATTGTGAAAGGGGACAGCTCCGAATCTTGCAGAGGGCAGTGGAAAATTATCGACTACGCATGCTAAGATTGCCGATGCGAGGCATTTAGAAATTGAAATAAACTGTTGTTTTCTTTATATTTTCTCACTTATTTTTAATGGAGTATCTGTAAATGGATCACCCATATGTATATTTTTGAAACCATGTGCCGTACCACAGATGGGATGGGGGGTGCTTACATCCGTACATGTATAATGGCCCGTTTGTATAACTCTTCACCATAACCCGAAAACAAATGGGTCATTCTCCAATTTTGAGATGATAAAAATAGTTGTGTAAAAACATGTTTGCTTTAACATTATTTAATGGTTCTCAAAGCATTGCTATTATCTCATATAAAAAAAAAGTATTTACAACCCAGTTCAGTGGTAATAAATACAACTACAATGCTTGTATGTTTATATGCTTTGCACACAGTACCACTTATAATAAACTTAGATTACTTGCATTGCAAACAGCATCCCTCAAACAGAGTTCGAGCCTGTGAGTGTTTTTTTTAATGTTAATTTAACCCACCTTGTGTCCCATCCCATGAGCCACAGCGCCCCCACGTGCGAGACACATACACCTCTTTTACACTGCGTAACCGAGCCATGCCGTGGCTTTGGCGAGCCAGCCGGGTTGCGGCTCACCAGGCGTCAGGTTGTTTTTCCACTGCAGAATCCGACCCGTGCCGCGGACGTGGCACGCAATGATCGAGTCAGGGGGCGTTTGCGCTAAATTCAACTTGCAACGTGCACCGCATTATCTCACTCTTGAAGACCGAGGGCGACTCAGAGGTGCGAGGAAAACAGTGCCAACAATTGCTCAAGCTGTGGTCCTCGATATGTCAACATGTATTCACGTGGAAGGGAAACTGGAGCACCCGGAGAAAACCCACGCATGCTTGCAAGGGGGCACCAAACTATCCCAAAGAGATGAGATCCAGTTTAACACGCGACCAATTTCATCCATACTATAGGTTTTTGAGTTAGATCGCGTAAATATACATTTGTCGTTGAACCCGCCACCACCTGACACCACCTGACACAGCCATTTAGTAAGGTTTGTCATGTAAACAGAACATGGCAATTCGTTACTAGTGTAGTGACATACGACGTCACTGCTGTGTTGGGACTGTACGAGCGTAGGGACATATGACGTCATTACTGTGTTGGCTCGGTATGGGTGCTGTAGGCGGGTGTCACGGAGGTCATGTCAACCCAACAGGACACATGACCGGACAAAGGGGGACTAGGGGGGCTGGGTGGGGAGGGGCTGGTCACCCCGTGGCGCCCTTATAAAACTCAACGTTTAACCTACTCACGCCGGCTTGTGCCCGCCCTCACAGTTGGCCATATTTGCGGAATACACCACGCCGCCGTTGACCCTGGCCATTGACCGAGCAACCCAACGTTCCTACCAGCTCCCTCCGCAGGAATGTGTTTTCTTTTTGTGTGATCCACCAACCCTCACCCTCCACAATGCTGGATCGCAGGCGTGCGCCACCACCGCAAGGCTCGTGCAGGTGACGTGGTGACGCTGTGTCCCCACAATGCACTTGGCTTCGAGACAGTTGCATGTGCCTCGTGAGCCCTAGCATATCACAGTTTGGGTTAACTTCTTTCGCGCCGTAACGTGGCCAACCACGCTAATCGGAGGTGCCGTGATGCCATCCAGCACCCTCATTGGCCAAATGGCAACGCCCAAATTGTAAACAGCATCGTGCTTGCAGAGGTACACGAAACTGGGGAAGACTGTAAATTAAGGACATCTAAGAAATTTGAATAATCGGATAGAACTGACTAATATCATGGACAGAGCTGAATGGAAAGCCATGACCGCCAGCGTATATGAGAAAGGCCGTGGCACGTAGAGAGAGTGCTTTAAGAGTTCAAATGTTGCGTGCGAATCTGAAACGCGAATATGAGGCCACTATTATGAAATCCTCTTGTCCGCTCCTCAATTAATTTCTTGACAACTGCTTTTTGTGTTCAGCTTATTGGCGTTCCCCCGCACCTCCGATTAGCATGGTTGGCTACGTACGGTGCGAAAGAAGTTCAACATGCATACATGCATTTAACACGCCGTTTGTTGTGGATAATAGGATACATTTTTCGCAACTTCTAGATCGCACATTTTTTGTGTGCAAATATAAACTGTCAAATAAT
This sequence comes from Entosphenus tridentatus, assembly GCA_014621495.2. Lineage (NCBI taxonomy): Eukaryota > Metazoa > Chordata > Hyperoartia > Petromyzontiformes > Petromyzontidae > Entosphenus > Entosphenus tridentatus. Next base: position 8,472,223 of record CM025640.2, read on the forward strand.
GTTTTTATTCTACATCTAATAGGACATTATGTGGAATAATTAGAGCCATGGATACTAGGAGTCACAGGTCATGGGTCTGAGGATGAGAGGAGACTCGCTTTAAATAGCATATATACGTTTGGAAAGATAAATGTCTCTTTGTTGAGCTTATTTTTCACCGTACGTAGCTAATCGTGCTAATCGGGGGGGGGGAGGGGGGGAGTTCACAGAGGCAATACGTAGGAATACTCTTAGGTTTTTTCGGTAAAGTCAAATAGGTAAAAAAAACTAAAATAATAATAAATTAAAATAACTCAATTAAATCACATTTATTATTATTTCATTTTATTATTAAAAAAAAATGTTTCACCTACGTGACTTTACCGAAAAAACCTAAGAGTATGAATCATTGCAGTCACGAAAGCTTCAAATCTAGAATACGTAGGAATGTTTAGCGAGCACCTATTAAGGTCAGCACAGCACACACAAAGAGGCAGTGTGACCATAACATTCCCGACCACGGCAGTATCCCCCCTATTGCTGGAAGTGCACACACTGTACCAGGCTCCCGCATTTTATGCTGAGTTGACTGAGGGGAGCTGTGGTTCTTGACAGGTTCAAATACTGCTTGCCACTCGTGTTGTGCTTGGCTAGGAATCAAACACGGTTCATCGAGATCGTAGTGCGGTGTGAAATTCAATGTACAGCTGCTTCCCACACGCATAATTGCCTTTTTGGCCAAATACAGCAACGCTGAATGTGCCCGATCTCGTTGCATCTCAAAGCTAATGAGGGTCGAGTCTTGCTTACTATTCGTTGGGTGAGTGACCACCGGTGCCACACCACGTGTTGTAGACATCGGAGCTACAATGGCTGCGGTGGAAGACAGCGGGAAAGTGATGCATGCTGTCCACAGACACATTTAGTCCACTGTTGAACTTCTTTCGCACGGTACGTAGCCAAGTGTGCTCATCAAAGGTGTGGGGGAAGGACAACAAACTAAACACGAAAAGCAATGCGTTTTCAATGTAGATTTACAAGCGCACAGCCTCAGTGGCTTCCCAATATCGGAAGGAAGAGCGTTCCAGACGGCCACAGAAGCACATTTGAAAGTGCGCGGTGCGGTGACCGTCTCTGTTCGATGGCCAGCAGCCAAAAGCTGCGAGGATGAGCGGAGTTCGTGCGATCGTTGTATGCTCCTGGACAAGAGTTGATGTTCCTTGACAGGACCGACTGCTTTGTGTGTCCCGTGTCTATGCTGAACTTCTTTGCCTCCACACGCAGTGAACCGTGCCAATCGGAGGTGTCTGTGCATTGAACGCATCTCTGTGGAGCTTTGAGCGTTGCCCTCTCATGCGCATGTGTTGTATCCGTGTTCTTCAGTTTCCCTCCACACACAGGCCAAACACATAACACTTATTCGTGGGATTCGCCGCACGCCAATATATATTTCACTGTGATATCGGTGACCTTGATTTCGATTCCCCGCCATGCGCGCTGCTGGCCCGTTCTACCCGAACCTGTCCTGAGCCTCCCCTAGGTTGACTCAACCTGAAAATAAGTAAACCTCGATGCACAGTGCAAGCGTCAGCGTTGGGGAGACAAAGACGGCTAAGAGCGGTTCCGGCCACATCACCGGTCTGGTGCAGTGCTAACATCAGTAGGTGCTTGCATGCAGCACGTCCCCTTACAGTCTGCTACGGTCACATGAGGGGGCTTTGTGCATTGTATGTGTGAATGGTTTTGAGCATTGTTGAAGGTCGAACAACAACAACATCCGCCGCTTGCCGCTTAAGGGCAGTGATGTCACCACGGCGCTTGCGACAGGCGAAGTGTACTTTGAGGCCAACGTGAAGTGTCGAAGACTCCGTGGCAGAAAGTCATGGGAGAGACACAGCAGATGGTCCGGGTTAACGGACTCAGATGAATTGCAGATGCACCACCTGTGCGCTGCACTGTGCCAATTATTTATAATGTATATGCCAGGCTCTTCTTCTCATTGTTGTGAGCGTCAGTCCTTTACCACTCCCTTGTTGGAGTAAGAACGCCTACAACTGGCCAGCAGCATCCTTGATGAGCCTCCTCCAATGAGGCCGATCATTGACACCGCTCCCACCAGCTTCAACACACATTTGCCCGCAATGTGATGGGGGCTGTAGGCTGTATTTCACAAACTTGCATCATTCTATGTTCTGCCATGTCACGCTATATTCCCACTTGAGAGGCTATGAAGTCGTGACTTTTAGTCCGTTGATTATTTTAATATATATTTAATAACTGTGCAATACGATTGCCTTGGTATTTCTACTGAACAATCATACATATGCAATATTGTGTATTTGTGTGTATTTAAAGCTCGGGTGATTCCTGCTGGAATCGTGTTCGAGTGCTGCAAATCTACCCTGGACTATGACTTTGACATATTACAAGTCGACCAATGGTCAGCCAGAGTGACTGCTCATTGGTAGTACAGCACGAACACACGCCAGACAACTGTAGAGATGAACACTGCCCATTTCTGATTGGAACGGCGATACATTTTGACTTGATTGCAGCGTTGTCTATGTTCTAGAGAATAAAGCGTGGAATTATCTGAAAAGTTAATTGTGAAACGTGTTTAAGAGGTTACATTTTGGAGTCTGAACAGCCTCGAAGAGATTCAGTTCTAGAGCCTGTAACAGAGTCCTGTACCCCAGTACTCTCTGATGACACTCTGCAGACCGCACACTTTAGGCTGCAAAACATTTTAAGCCCTTGCCATTCATCAATGCAATTGTTAGCGCTTGTTTGTGGTGCTGGTTTTTTTTTTGTAGGATGGAGCGGGGGAGCCCACGTGTGAGTTATTAGGTTGGTCTCTGCCAGGCTAAACGATTCAAGCGGGCTTCGTTGCAGAAACCTCGTTGTGAAAGTGCTCCCTTGCTGGTTAGGCGCTGCCTGTTCAACGCTCATTCCACGAGCTACTGTATAGATGTCGCTGTCAGTACATATTCAACATCACTTTATCTCTGCAAAAAAAAAGCTTGAGCCCCCTTTCAGCGGGCGACGGAATCTGCGCGCGTGAACATTATATACGGCGCTATGTGTATGCGTACCCAAAGGGGATATCAGTTTGGCAATTCAGGGAAATTTGTTTTAAGCGGAATTGCGAGGTCTGTACTCGTAAACCCACCGCTCTTTCGTTCAACCCAGAGGAATCAAAGGCAAAAAAAAAGCCTAGTTCGTTGCCAACAAATTTAGTGTTCGGCTTGAAGGACCATTAACATCGCTCTCCATAAGCAAAGGGCTATGGCAACCGTTAAAAGAATACAGCGAGAGATAGAGTTAGATTTCGGTAGGAGTTGCGGCAAAGTCCCATAATCCCCGACCCACAACGCCTTTCATTTATTTATATTAAAAGTCGCTGACGAAACGTCTAGACCCATTGCGAACACAATCGCCGCCTCGAGATGCACTGATCCAAAAATGGGAAGCGATTGACCGCAGGCGTGAAAGACTGCAAGTCGTAATCAGTTTTCGAGGACAGCGGAGGGTGATGAGTTTCAGAGTTTAACAGCACAAGGGGGGAGTGGGGGGGTGTAAGATGAGTAAAAGCGCTCCGTGTTGCAGGTCAGCAGTGAAACACAGTTTCTGCATGGCAAGATGAATAAAGACGATAATCATGATTTGGGTCGATGGACACGTGCGTGGAGCAATGTGAGAGACTTCGAAAAAGTCACGCCCTGTTTTCCAGCGCTTGGAAAAGCAGGCGATGCCGGAACAGATGTATTTGTGAAAGTCCAAAAAAAACATGCTGACATGCCAAGTGGCAATGAGTAGGCAGTACAGCAAATGGATTCCGAGTGAACTTGTCTGTGTAGACCTCTGAGCGATAATCCCTCACGGGTTTTCTCCATATACTCAAGTTTCCTCCCACATGCAACACACTCCTTAAATATGGAGTTGATCAAATATCGAAATGCAGAACCCAACCGAAAGTTTATTAAAACCCAACAATTATTTCCTGGATATATATACTTTTTATCATCCAGCACAGATCCACTGTTGCTGATGATGATAGCTGACAGAAGAGTAATAGCAGTAGTGCAGCAGTGATACATGTATTTAAAAGACAGACAATACTGGATGATAATGAACTAATTCACAATTATAATACGTACATTTGTTTGCAAACGGCAGATGCACAAACCATGGCAGATGCGGATACCTGATGCACAAAAGGAAAATGAAATAGACCATACAGAACGTACAACGACCCAATGCCCGATCCACGAATTCGACGGAGGTCTCATAGTGATACACTCGGCTGCTCCTGACGCGGATTGTCTGGGCTTCACCACCTAAATGTGAAATTATAGTTGTTGCTCTGCATCTACATCAGCAGCCATAGGAAAGAAGACGCACATTACAGTTATGTTGATAAATGATACGTGCTTACAACAACAAAGCGGTCATCAAATTGTCTTCCTGCTCAAATGGACATTGGTGCAGCGCTCATCTTTGTGGCAGCTGAAGGAAATCGAGGGCCAATCAGCTCCACAGGACGGCCATTATTGATTTCTGACAACTTTCAACTACTATTTTGTATTCACCCCCTGGAGGAATTTCGTGTGCTGCATGAACCCCTGACAATGATTTGAACTCTCAACCTTCCGATTGCGAATCGAACGAAGTTACCAACAGCGTCGTGCGGACGGATGTATTATTGTACATGCAGTAATTGGGCAAACGTTATTCAATTACATTTTTTTATGTTACAATTTGTTTCCTATCTCTTATTTCTTTAAATAATCTTCCCAACCCCCCTCCTCTTCCTCCGTGCCTTCCAGGAATCAGCTTGGTTCTCGATACACCCCCAGCTCATGTGCCCTGCTAAAACACACACACACACTCCCACTCTCCCAGCGGAAATTAACCGAAAAAAAAAACCCGCTATGAAAGAACACCCCTCCTTGTTATGCCAGGCTTTCAAATTAGGCAGGTTATTAGATTCCGCGTAGCCCTGCAGAGTCACGTCTCTGCTTTTTAAACCTATTATCCATTGCCAGGTGTGGCGAACAGAAAGGATTGCACTTTTTTGGGTGCACGTAAATGCGCGCACGATTACAGGGGGTTATCAGAGCTTTGGAAAACACCACAGGGTCGTAGAGTTTATTGACACTTTATTGAAACGTGCGGTTGAGACAGGTTTTTTCATTGCACGCTCATCCGTAATGTGTGGGTTGTGCCGATGTCAACCCCCCCCCCTTTCGTATCCTCTAGTGTTGTATACCAGAATCGTTTTGCGATTAAAATACTTTTGGACAGAGGGGGAAAAAAGTGCACCAACTGTGTCAGCCCCAGCTTCGAATAGTCTTGGGATGGTTCCACGACCCGAAAAAACACACGAGGCAGCAAGGCAGCAATGTATATTATGACATCGGCGTTGTGCTTGAACAACACAAACCATCGGGGTGGGGATATGATCGGAGCTGAGAGGAGGCAAAGGAGAGGCGGAGGAGGGGGGGGATGTGGGTAAGGGTTGGATTCCAAAAGCGAAATTATACCGAAATAAAATGGTAGGTTCCGAAGTTAATTACCAACACGTGTGCGCTGTGTTTCCCCCTCCCGCCTGCCTCACAGGATTTTACAGCATGCTTACATATACTGCATGCGTAAACACTGCTTGCGAAGCATACAACATGTGTTTTTTGTGGCGATACAGGCATTTGGAGTTTGCTTAATTTCCTCAAAAAAGTTAATTGTAAACATTTAAAAGTGGCGTAACTTTCATAGTTTTTTTGTCGTGACCACATTGCCATTTATTGGTCTTTCAAATAAAGAATGCAACTTGCGATGGGGAACGAGTCCATTGCTTTGCCAACCGTAACGCCCTGTCCAATGTAATCCCCAAACGCTGATCGTGTTGTGTAAGCCTCTACAGTATTGTCCCAACACCAAATTCCCAGTGCTTATTGTTTTGCTTCTTCGCATATGTTTCTCATCATGATTGTGTGAAATGTCTCGAGATGATGTTGTATTTTGGCGCATGCTATCTGCCTCGTGACGGATAACCACCGTCCACATACAGGCTGCCATGTATGTGCACGTGCACGCGTGCATCTCCATGTGTGTGTAAAGACTGCCCCGTGGGGACACGTGTGCAGATGTGTGTATATGTGCACGTGTGTGGTGCTGGTCACCCACCTCCTCGTGTGCTGTGTCGACATTCGTAGGTGCTGGCTAACGGGGGGATCTTTGTCTTTGTGTGCCAAGGCTGTCCTGTGTGTGGATAGATTAGAAATAATGACTTGTACTCTGTGCTACATCGTGCAGCAGATATGTGAAATACCAGGGGATACTGTGGGTTTGGGGATACAAGCATGAAATGTGGCATGCAGCTAGGATATGGCCAACGATTTTTTTTTTATCTATTGGGCCATCACAGATTTTTCTTGGAGCCGAAGTGGCAACCATTTTTTTAAAAAGATGTCCTTCATCCGTTGAAATGTTGACTTCAAAGCACAGTTAGACCAGTCGAAAAGCTGGCCAAAAAACCGGCAGCAGAGGTGGTGTCAGCCGACTGTCCGCCGATGTTTTTGTGGTCAGATAATTAATGTCACGACCACGGTAAAGACATCGTTAGACAAATTGAAGAGTTGGCCATTGCACGCCAACCAGTGATAATAGGCAACTGGATAGGTGCCACTCATCACTGTGGATCAACCTCTGCACACTTAGCAAAGGAACTCGAGCATTCTGTGCTTTTGGTAGCTTCGCCAGAGTCCACGTAAGACTGGTTGTGGTCTTGCTGTATGACTGTACCAGCAGGCAGGAGTGTGTAGACTCGCTGAGAGCTCTTCACTCAGAAGAGTAGGAGCACTTGACAACCTTCTACCGACAAATGGAGCAAACTCATCAAGCACACGAAGAGAGTTTTGCGTGTCAGGCCGGTCGCTGCTGCAGGTCCCAGGTGATGATCACGGCTGCTGAGCTTGCATCTTCCAAGTTAAGTGGCCATGGAACGAGAATGACAGAGTGTCTCCTGGGAAATAAGCTGGACAACTCCCTCCGGGAGCTACGAAAGTTTGCCGGCGAATTAATGCCCTGCAATTGCGAGAAGGACTGTTGCAGGGAACAGTGCATCTGACGTAAGCGAGGTCTCCATTACCACTGCCCAGTGGTCATTGTACAGGGACTCCTCTGCTTACAAACACTTACGAACTTTCAGAGATACGAATAAATATGTCCGTATGTCCAGATGGCTGTTCGGACTGAGAGTCGTACGTTCAATCGCTGCGCAATAGATGACGGTGGTGGCATTAGTATCTGCAAAACATGAAGAACCAGTGACATCTACATCTACAGGAGATGGTACAACTTTTAAAGCTATTCCCCGTGTTTAGTGTACATGCCAAACAACATGTTTGGAATCGACAGGAGTACAGTTGGACTTACGTCCCGTTCCAGAAACAATGCATTTAATAGTATGTTATACTATTGTAATTGAAAAAGAAGAATAGGTTTTGCCCTTTCTGGCAATAAAACAGGTGTTAAGATCTTCTTGGTTCTTTCGGTAAAGTCACGTAGAAGGGAAGTAATAAAATAATAAAAATAAAACATAATTTTATTACTTCCCTTCTACGTGACTTTACCGAAAGAACCAAGAAGATGAATCCCTGCAGTCACGAAAGCTTTAAATCGAGGTGTTAAGATGTTCAAACACCAAGTAGAAACTTTTTGCAAGGAATCAAATCTGCATTGACCACACGTACGTTTTGGCGAACATGCAAACAAGCATGTTCTGATAATATATGGCATTGTCTTTGAAACTCATTGGCCTACACCAGAGACAGCCTTCTTTATGGCCTAGTCTCACTGGTGTCAGGCCAGAGAATGCCAAAAGGCGAACTGTACAAAGATTATGCACGTATTCTATTCTTATTTTTCATTCTTTGATACTGGCAAAAAGGTCCCATTATACTTTTGTAATTGATGGATATAAACGTGTGCTTTAAACCATAAAATACGAAATGTATCGATGATATTATCTCATATGATCCTTGTACATTTACTGTATTATTTAAATAATAAAATTTTATGAAGTTTTCAACCCCACAAGCGGACCGAGTCTACCAGATTAAGGGAAACAATTACACGGATTGTGGCCCTCTTGAAAAATGGCTGCCATATCTGCCCCAGGCAAAATCTGCCATGGCCCTCTTAACTGTACATCCTTCTGAGGACATACCCCATCTCTGTGTTAAATGCGATGCTTGTGTCACCACACTCACAGTGCATTCACATATTTGCTGCACTCAGAATCTCAGTGGCCTGGATTCGATCCCCCTGTCATTCCACAACAGTGCCAAGTGGTATTTTACAAGTCTTGGGCATTCCATTGGTCAACTCAGCCTTTAATGAATGCTTGGTGCAGTAATCATTAGCAATGGAGAGAGATGAGGGTGGCTGGGCATTGTGCTGACCATATCCCTCCCTTGTGTGCTGTGTTAGCCTTAGTAGGTGATCTCTAACAGTCCCTACAAGTGTATGGGGCTCAAGAGTGGATCTTTGTCTTGTGTGCTAGCTCAGTGATTGTGTAGTGCACAGCAAGTATAGGAGCAGGCATACGAAATCTCACAGAGAACATGATGCTCTCTGCATCACCCACAAACTCCACGTCCAAAGTGTATAATTACAAGCACGATCCGCAACATGCATGTAATGCGAAAAAGTGGAATGATAAGGGTGCAGCCCTGCAGTGACTTGCTCGCGGCACCGCTGATGGAAAGGCCTCCACTATGGGATTCATATATACAGGCCCTCTTGGAAGAGGTGGTAGTACCCACACTTTACCCCTCCGCCTGCCTTTTGTCAAGCTGTAGAATACATTCTAGAGTCTGCGAATATCAATCAGTTCTCAGGAGGTGAATACGGCCAGCACTGATGCTGTATGGCTTGTGTCCCCGTATGCGCCCCACCGCTGTTATCAGTCGGTTGCTAACAGCACTTACACCAACCAGTCTGTAAGCCTAAATGGGTAGGTAATCTTTGTATCCTTATTTGTGTGTGTCTGTGTGAGATCCATTGCTCTTCTGAAAAGAATGGGACACCGGGCCAATGGGAAATCTAACACCTGCATGGGGGATTTCTAAGCGCATTGATGCGACCACACGGGTACACACCCACCATTGAGTCCAAGCCGCCCCCTTAGCAAGCACTAAAACGTCTATTGGAACAAGTTCAAACGCCGGAGTTGTCGGTGTGCGTTTTGCTTCCTGGAATCTAACGTGATTGCATGACGACTGCAGGGAAACTCTTTAGTAAAAGGGGGAATTCACAACAGCCGTTTTTTTTTCGTCGTTGTAAAATCACGGACAGCTCGGATGCTGTCATTCACCTGCATTGTGTCAGAGAATAGTTCTTGCACAGGTGTCCTTTGAACATTTACAGTAATGCACTCTGTTTTGAACAACACGCAGCTTAGTGTCTGTCCTCTTCTCTTCAATGCACAATGCCGATTTGGTCACCGCATATGCGACTGGAGGCTTTGGTTTTGACTTTGGCAAAGAGAAAGGTGCATTGTTGTGTTTCTAAAGTTGCCAAAGAAAATAATACCATGATAATGAAAATGTTGTTGCATTCCTTTGGCAACCATCATATGGAAGCTACCAAAGAAATGTGGAAATTTCACCCTTGGCTAAAGGTCACCAAGCAAGACAGGCATTTCCCCCCAAATTCGTTTGATCAGGGAGACAATTTATCTTGACTGTTACGTTAAGAGTCCTTAAACATAGTGTATTTGTACAGCCAAGATATCAATGTACATAAGCAAGGCTGGGAATTATTTTTACAATTTTTTTTCTTGCTTTCAGACAATTGCGTCAGCACATTGAAGGGAAAATTCCGATACCGACTGTGCAAACCTACGGTTGCGGTAGATGCGCGTTGGCCTAACCATGTAGAGATGCTCTCACGAATGTGTCCGCGGCATTATTAACCGTGACACTCATTTTTCACTTCTCATGCCGAGCCTCCGGAATCACGCAAGGATGTAAAAATGCGGCTGTTTACAGTGAGCCCGGCTTGTGCGGCGTAGCTGTGAGTGGACAAGCGTCCGTGTTCTCAGCCGAGACTATGAACAAAAACAACAAACACTCGAGTATGTAATTGCTGGGGTGGTGTGTTTGGCGGGGGAGGGTTTGCTGAGTTTTCTGGCCATTGGCCGATGCAGGAAGCGCGCACTTTATAGGTTCGCCTTCCGACAAACATGGGGCACCAGTTGTTGCCCGTATCTCGCTCGCTATATCTTCCAAACGCACGCCTATCTCGCTTACATCGGCATTTTTTTTTTACCCGCGCATGAATCACCACGGCATACAAATTAGCTATCCTGTGTATGCACATAACGGGATAGAGTTCAAGGTTTTTGGAGAGGCAATTACGGGATTTTAAATTCAATGTCTCTCTCTCTAAATGGAACTCCCCGGCCTCATTGTGGGCAAGGGGCAACATCGCGAGTCAGAGCCATCTGAAAGCGGTGCTCAATCGGGCTCTTGTCCACATTCATAGGAGCTTACAGTCGTACAACACATTCAGAGGAAGACCCCGGAGGTCAGTGGTGTCAGCAACTAGGTAGCGAAACCCCGGATAACAAGAACACAAATCGCCGATGGGCCACCAGGAGGCGAAGGCTGCAACCACTGGGAGAGGAGAGTCTACCCGCTCAAGCATCCAGCAGCCACCAAACCACCACCAGCGGGCGTGACACGAGCTCTGCTAATTATTCATTTCCCGTGGCGGATCAGGCGTTGCCCACGTTGACCGGGGTCACGCGCAGCGCTGTAAGAACAGACCTTTAAGGGGTGTGCGGTGTCGACCGTGGGACATTTTTCGATTTAAAGCTTTCGTGACTGCAGGAATTCATCTTTTTGTTTTTTTCGGTAAAGTCACGTAGACCGTGGGACAGTTGCAAGATCTGGCACGGGGAAGGCAAGTCACGGTGAGATACAGCGGCATCGGGAGCGTTGACCTCGTTGGGGTCTGATCGATGGAAGTGGTCATGTGTGCCACTGATGCAACAACGCAGAACAGTTATAAAGGGGAGAGGGCGGGGGGGCGCGTGTGAGGGAGGGGGGCGCAATCAATTAGCAGTTGTCCTGGGATCGTTTAAATCAAAATGACAGGAAGTGACACGGCATGACCACTTACTCCGTTTCGGGGATCAACAACCGTGTGCCCCAAAGCTGGTGGTTCTCTTCACAACAGCCGTGTGCTAGAAGGCTGCGTGGGTGTGTGGCGAGGGAGGGGGGTGTGGAGGAAGATTGTTCCAGTGACCCTCCGGCAAGGGACAAAAAAAATAGAAACGCTTTACAATTACAAGCCAAAGTGTGGGGGTCTTCGGGGTTTTTCCGGGGGGAGAGAGGGGGGGGCAGTTTTTGATTTATTGTTATTTGCCGTGCATTTTTTGTGGAACGATCGTAATTAATCTGTGAGAGAGAGAAAAAAGCGCGCGATATTGTTTGTTTTGGAAACACGGTCGAGTGCGAGTACAAGTCGATTCGAAAGGGGACTTCTTTCCACTTGTAAGCCCTTCCCATGGCAAAGAACTGTTTACATTGTCCGACTAAAACTCTCTCTCTCTCTCCTTTCTTCTTCTTCTTCGAGACAGAATGTTTTCGAGACTTTTGGATGAACGCGCAAGCACTTTAGCACGACTCTGTGGCGAAAACAAACGGCGCGATTTTTTTCAAAAAGCGGCCTGCGCGCACTGTGCAGTGGACGTGAGCGGGGATAGAAAGAAAAGTCCAATCGTGAGCCAAAATATATTTTGTTTGTAAAAGCAACGATGGAGGCAGTGCAATGTGTGTGTGGACATTGGAGGTGGAGAGACAACTGTATCTTGGGCATAGTGCTCGCTACATCAAACCTCCTGGGTGCCACGGTGGCCTTAATAGGTGCTCACGGACAGAACGCGTGTATGCGTGTTTCATGAGTGGAGCGGTGGCACAGTGGTTAACGCACTACCCCTAGGAACCCAGTTCGCGGCTACTGCCAATCTTAGTAGTAGGAGATATCAGAGTAAACGTCAGCACTTGGAATACAAAGATGACCGGGCATGGTACCCGTCACACAAAACAACAAAAACAAATATCCCCCGTAGAGCCTTGAGCAGTCCCTTAGGACGAGTGCTGTAAGCGAGCCTTTGTCTCGGGAGCGGCAATGTTTACGCACCGCACGAGGTACTCATTTGAGGTTGAGTCGACCTAGGGGAGGCTCAGGACCGGTTCAGATAATCGTCACACGTTTTGGCCATGAGCGGGAACGCGCTAACCGCTACACTACCTAGATTTGAAGCTTTCGTGACTGCAAGGAATCATACTCTTAGGTTTTTTCGGTAAAGTCACGTAGGTAAAATTTAAAATTAATAAAAGTAATAATAGAAATAAATAAAAATAATAAATCACGACGTTTCGGAGGCAACACAAGTCTCCGTCATCAGGTGGGACCGTCATTTGCTGTATCAAGTGAGGCAGGGATTCCAAGATGCAAGTTCTTAAATACAAGTTAAGGGGGAGGAGATACAGTAAATATAGCTGTGACGGTCCCACCTGAAGACGGAGACTTGTGTTGCCATCGAAACGTCGTGATTTATTATTTTATTTCTATTATTACTTTTATTAATTTTAATTTCATTTTTTACCTACGTGACTTTACCGAAAAAACCTAAGAGTACGCTACACTACCACTTCCCCTACTTGCCAATGTGCTCACTGTGGTGTCTACGAAAGGTGCTTGCTAAAAACACATCCCACCAACAGTTTCTAAAGCAACGTGTGGTCCTTATTGTAGCGAATCAGATACGATTAGTTGAATATAATTCAGTCGTAAAGTGAATGTTCGAGCAGGGAGGTTATTTTTATTTGAATTTTGCTTCGCTTATATTCGCTGTTACTGTACGGTATGATATCACTTAGCCGGCACTGCTGAGATCCATCGTTTGAATACACAAGCGGCTTCTGGTGATGCAGCTACAAGCAAGTAAACCGGACAGATAATAACCCTGAAATGTAACTTTCATTTTATTTAGAACTCTTGGCAATGGAGGAAAACTGGCTTTTTACAAAAAATGAGATTTATATATGCTAATTTTCATACGGATATTTTAATACCTCTGTAGTGACATGGAATGGGTCACTATGGCGCGTAGCGCTGGTTGCGGGCAGATAAGGGAATCTCCTGTTATAGCAGCCCTGTCTGCCAGCAGGTCACGTGATAAGTCGGAGAAACGGATGTGGGGCAGAGGTGATAGAGGGGGCACGTGAGGTAAAGCCCCGGAACGTTCTGGTAGGTTCTAGCAGGGGGGTGTGGCCGAAGGCGGAGCGAGGCCACGCTGGGTGGATAAAAGGGGGGCCCCTAGCAAGGTTTGGGGCTGTTGTTTGGAGTGGAACCCGTTGTGCTGCTGGAGTCTTCGTCACCGTCTTCACCTTCTTGGCGTTGTTAGTCAGGCAGCCTGTTATCTGTCCTTACCATAGTGTAGTTACTCCTTGTACTATAATAAATAGAGTGCCTCCTACTATTATTGTCTCTGAGTGACTCACCTCACCTCTAAACCAAGCTGTTCCGTTGCCCTACATCAATACAAATATTATTCTGATTCCGATGACACCAAAAAAGCCAAATATGCACTCATTTCTATATGATGTATGTATGTTGAACTGCATTTGCACCGTATGTAACCGACAAACTAAACGCAACAACACGCAGTTCTAAATAAATTAGTTTTCAATCTAGATTTCAAAGTGCATAGCGCCAGTGGCTTCCGAATATCTGAAGGAAGAGCATTCCAGACGGCCGCAGAGGCACGTCTTAAAACGTGCGATGCAGTCACCTTCGCTCGATGGCTAGCCAAAAGCCGCTGCGATGATGACCGGAAAACAGCTTGGACAACAGCGATGTGGAATTTATACTCATGATTTATGTGCCAAAAAAAAAAAGACAGGTTTAGTTTCAAAGAGTAGGAGAGATTCATAAATATATACAGGGAGAAGGTGTGACAGATGGTATGAATAACGTAACAGAGGGAGTAAACCCCGCCAACTTTGGGTGTTCGTTTTGGGTGGTATTGTGGAAGATTGTTCGGCTCATTGTTAAAAGGTTTGCGAGTTCAAATTCCAGTCACGAGGTGACTCTGCCCATCATCCATCCGAGGCAAATGAATTAACAGTTGTAAGAACACAACAGCAGTTTGTCTAATGAAAAGAACAGCCCCAGGCCATGGGAATATGGACTTTTAAACAACAGGCTCGTAGCTACAACTGGAGATGGGCACTGCGACATGCTCATTTGGTCAAATAGTAAATTTTGACTTTGACCTCTGTATATAAACCGTGTACATCTGTAGCCACTCGCTGGGACCTGCAAATTTCCCAACTAAATCAGCGGCAGTGCTGAAGCACTATGGAAGTTAAACATTGTTTGCGTGACAAATAACTCCCGTAATTCCACGGGCAGATGCAAGCCGATATCTCGCATACTAACCTTTCCTCGTGCAAATGTAAGTAAGTTCTACGAATCGCATTGAAGGTGTGGACATCTGAACTGACAGGAAAAAAATATTGCAAGTTACTTTTTTCTTTGTTTTGTCCCCGATTCCACACAATGATCATTAAAGGACTGCAGAGCAATCTCTGTTATGGCCAGTTTGTAAGTTCAAATCTTGGTTGGGGTTCACCTCAGCCGATGACATTTCCAAGTCAGATTAAATTAGAACGGTAATATCTAATTTGGTTTAAGGCGTAGGCTTTTCGCGACCAATATTATCCATAATAAAGGTGTTTTTTGGGTTAGATCGTGTGAATATATATAAATGTGTCTTTCAGTTTCAGTTTCATTTATTTGGTATAGCCCTGTGAGCCATTCGGCTCTTGAATCGGGTGCAACCGCAAAAAAAACATGAACAAGAAAACATTAAAGTGACTATGCGCAAACAGAAAATTCCACCACCCGACAGCCAACTAGTAAGGGTTGTCATGTAAACAGAACCTGCCAATTCATCACTAGTACAGAAGACCGATGTGTTGGAGAGCCAAACTACAACATTTACAATCTGAGTACGACTAAAAGAACACCAAATAAATATTAAATACTCACAAATACACCTGCCAGCAGGAGCAGAACATGCGTGCCAACAAGGAAACTCAATTGATTTTGATGTTGAAGTTCTGTGCAAAACTAGTGACTACTGGCCAAGACTAATTAGATAATCCATTGAAATTGAAATAAATAAAAATAATTTTAACCGTTCGGATAGCTACCGACTTAGTGCTGTTTGGAAGCGAATCATCAAATAATACATCATATAGGCGAGTGGTTTCGCGGACACAATCTGGCGAATCCTCAAGACGCGCAGGCGTGCCTTTTGCACGTGCTAACGGTGTCGGCTTAACAGTGGAGCGTGCAGCTGAAGTGTGGACACTATCTGGCGAATGTGCAACACGTGCGTGCGGGTGTATTTTTCCACGTGTGGAAGAAGCACTTTTGCATGTGTGTGTGTGTGTGCGTTACAGGAGAAACCGTCAAAGGGACGTATGAAGGGGGGGCGGCATGAGGTTTTGCGAACGAAATTTTATTAAATTTACAAGTCACGCAACGACAAAAAAAACGACTTAACCTTTCAAGACTCTTAGCTGAAATATTGCACCGTGTGGTCAGTTCAAAAAGAAAAGCGGGGCTCAACAACGAGGGTTTTATTACATCAACAGGACTTTTCTTTTAGATACATAACGCTCTCGGAATATTTGCCTTGTGTTGTATTTTCCCCGTGCGCCAAAAAACTCGTGCATCAAAGCCACGTCAGATTTTCTTAAAATTCAAATAAAAGGTGACTCCTTGCTCAAACGAGTAATCGGAGCTGCTCACATCGGGTTGGGGTCCTAAGTCGTTGGTTGGAGTTCCACAGTCCTGTGGCGATGACCAGACTCATCAGAGAACTTCTGTTGGCTTCCATCATCATCGTTTTGTGTTTTTCGCCGCACCTCCCATGCGGTAAGTCTCGAGGTGCAAGAACAACGTGGCATTTGAGGCAATCGCTCAGGGAGAAAACGAGCGCAGATCAAGTACGATGTTTAAAGACAATACTTTACAATTAAACACGATTTAATCGCTAAACTGTGCTTAAAACTACGACCTTATTTGTCTGCTCTATTGAACTATTCAAATGCTATAATAATAGGGTTTTTCCGCTTTTTTCTGGCAACACAACTGAAACCTTTTTACAAGGAATCATGAGTTGCATTAACCAAAATACTTGTGGTTAAAATGCAAACAAAAACATACTCTGATAGTATATGCATTGTCCTTGAAACTGATTGGGCCACACCAGAGACGGCTATGTTTTGAGCCTCGTCTCAATTGGTGCTAGACCAGAGGACGCTAAAAGGCGTCCACAGCTCAAAGACAAAAAAAGGGGAAAACCCCCGTTATATTTTGGTACTGGCAAAGGAGGTATAATGATATTCGAATGCTGTCTGAAAATAATACGTATTGAAATTGAGTGTGCAATTGATAAATTGTGGGTGCATTTAATCGTTTTTAGAGGTAAATCCGCTCCACAACTTCCCAAAAGTGGTATTCATTATATTTGTCCTGGAAAAGATTCTTCCTAAATGATTCAAGAATGAACCTTACGTGAGGACCCACGGAGACAATTCGTTTATTTTGAAAGGGTGACGTAGGTCAACAAGTCGCAACAGCATAGTGAAGATTATATATAAACACACTGAGCCACGAGACATCTTCGAAAGAAGTTCAGCTGTACATCAGCAGTAGACAGATTGCTTAACCTATCAACGATAAATCTATTCTTATTGATTTTGATTCCAAGAACACAGGATGAGATGTTACTATCCTTTGTGCAAGCACTTCCAAGAGTTCATGAACAGTGAGCCTGGTGAAATGTGGGGAGCGCATCGTCAGTAGTGTACCTTTGGTTCCTCGGGTGTTTCGGCCTTTCACACTATACACCCTCCCCAAAGGCGGCCAGCGACAGGGTGATCAATCCTACGCTTGCGTCCCATTCCCAATTAGTCATAGGAGTTGCCTTGTTGTTGATAGCCAACATTCACGAGGCATCCAAATTAAATTCACAAAGCCATCATATTTTATTTCTGAGTCAATGGCATTCAAGCCATGTCTGAGCCTCCTGAAGAATACGATCTATTTCGCATAAGAGCCGGAAGAGTGTATACGCGACTCAGATTCGTATCAACCGCAAGTCGGATTGTCTATATACCGCGCGATTCTATCTCGAGTCGCATCCGTTGTCATCGTATCTCGTTCCACCACATCCTTCCACTTCATCCTCGGTCTCCCCCTCTACTACCAGAATGTCCTGCCATCTCGCCACTCACCTGGCCTGCATGTCCTCCCCCCCATCTGAATCTGCCACAGTATCCAAGTACGGAGCATGTTTGAGCAAACAAAAACTGCCGAAACGGTCGCCCTTTTAGCGTCCTCTCTCAAACGTAACTGCTGCACTGTTATTTCAATTCGTCAGCGGTGAACAATGCGCGGATGGCAATCCAGGGACGGATCGCACAACATTTTGTCGTGAATCTCAGGACAAATCAGAATAAACACCAACATGGTGTGGGTTGTCACACCAACGCACCGGCGTGCTGAAGTAGTCATTCATTGACACGTGTTGGTCACGTGACAAACCGAACTAATTGGCTGTGTGGGGTGGTGGTGGGTGAACGGCACATTTATATTTACGCGATCTAACTCAAAATAAACCTTGATGATGGCTAATATTGGTCGCAAACGCCTACGTGTTCAATCAACACGAGCAGACGACAATTGTCGTCATGAGTGACGGCAAATACATGTCCCTGACTAAGCATTCATGTTAACAAAATCACCTCTACGAACAGACGTCGCTATAGTTCTTGACGTCTGAAGTAAATATCGCATGGTTCTATCCGAGTAGTTGTCGGTCAGTTTGATGGTGGATCTTGAAGCACGGTGGATCTTGACATTTTATTGAGGTACTACGACTGTGTGGTGTTATCTTGGTGTGGTTTAGGACTGTTTCGTCGATGTTTTTGCTGCCTCGTCCAAGAATGATCACTTGGACTTATATAATGGAACATGTATTATTTATTTATATTGAGCGACTTGCTTACATTTTCTCTATTTAGCAATCCAATCGGGTTTTTGTATATTTTTCTGCTGTGACTTGCTAACCCGACACAACTGGGCATCTGTGAAAACGAGCTTCAAAGCTCATGGGATTCTAAATGAACATTCTGATTACGTGATCCGCGGATCACATTGCTTGGTGTATTGGCCACTGCTACAGTATATCATGAAACATCGTTTTTAAAATTTGCTTTTCGGGAA
This sequence comes from Entosphenus tridentatus, assembly GCA_014621495.2. Classification (NCBI taxonomy): domain Eukaryota; kingdom Metazoa; phylum Chordata; class Hyperoartia; order Petromyzontiformes; family Petromyzontidae; genus Entosphenus; species Entosphenus tridentatus. The sequence continues at coordinate 8,490,580 of CM025640.2, forward strand.
CGGCAAAGGACTTTTTTTTAACAAATTACTTTTTAAATGCCTTTTTTCACCAATTGTATTTTTTATTGTTACCACCATCATCATCGTCATCACGACACCATTTAGAACAGTTTGTATCCTGGGCCTTCCGTGCAGAATATAATATTGCGGTGCTTATCAGTGTCGTATGACAAACACACTTCCATCTGGAATGACCGTTCTCTCACAGAAAGCAGAAAACAGAACCTGTATAAGGTTCCTTCAATGAACGAAAACAATGCATTGGATTCTTACGTGTGCCAATATGTTATGAGCGAAAGGCCAACGTTGAGGTATGTTAGCCACAACTATAGAGAGCTTTAGGTTGGCTATTAACAGAGATCAGGGACCTCCCATTGTTTGAGCACAGAGACGCTAATTTATTGTAATGCATAGCACATTTTGCATCAAATAAATTTGTACTCATGGACGAATTTTAGAGTCATCAGGTTTCAATGTGAAGCAATTTTTGTTATTTCAAAATCAACACTGCCATCTCATGGTTAAGTTGGATCACTGAAGTTTACAGGATGGCAATTCTACGTAGGAGTTTCCATAAATAAAACTGAGCACGTTCAAACAAGTTTCTATATTTATCATTAACAGTGCCTTATAATGTGCCCCTCTATATTCCCGTTCTTATGTAATGTGCACTGATGCCTACTTTATTGAGGGCGATGTTAGCACGTGAAACACAGCTTTATTGTTTTATATAATACAGGTAGGAACAATGTTCCACACTGCCCACCAGGGATTAATTGTCTGTCTGACTGTCTGTTTGTCTGTCTGTCGTGAATAAATAAATAAATAATACACACAGCTCTTTGATTGGTGGAGACCTTACAAACAGCTTTTTGATTGGTGGAGACCTACTGCCGGGTACGGAGAGGGGAGGTGCCTAAGGGAGGAGGGTCAGGGGAGGGGCCTAAGGAAGGGGGGAGTCATGAAAGGGGCCTGAGGGGGGGGGGGGTTCAGAGGAGGGGCCTAAGGGAGGGGGGGTCAGGTGGAGGGGCCTAAGGATATGGGGGGTTGGTCAGGGGAGGGGCCTAAGGGAGGGGGGTAATGGGAGGGGCCTAAGCAAGGGGAGGGGGCTGGGTGGGTCACCCCGTGGTGCCCTTATAAAACTCAACGTTTAACCTACACACTCCACTATACACGACACGATACACTACACTTATACAGGTAGTAACAGCTTCCACACTGCCAACCAGGTATGAGTTGTCTGGCTGTCGTGCACGAATGCGCTGTCCAACCATGTTCCTACCTGCCCACTCCGAAGGAACGTGTTTCAGATACGAGGATGAGAAGAGAGAGATCGACAGACTTAAAGTTACATGTAAAGAATGGTACGTGTTTGAGAGGGCGTACCACTGAGGATATGTATTATGCATGTTTTAACTTTGTTCGCACCGTAGATAGCCAACCGTACTAATCGGAGGTACAGGGCAATGACAACAAAGAAAAGACGAAAATCAGTCCAAGAGAAATACGATTTCAATCTAGATTTAAAAGTGCAAAGCTCCGGTGGATCACTAACATTGGAAGGAAGAGTGGTCAAGATCGCTCCAGAAGCGCATCTGAAAGTGAGAGATTCAGTGAACTCGATGGAGCGATTGCTATCAGCTCGTGTGCAGGTGCTAGAGGTGGATTCTTGCATCGCAGGGTAATGATCGAGAGACGCTAACGACTTGGGGAGGCCTTTAACCAGCAGCGGATAGATCACGGCTGATGATGATTATAGTTTGATATAATCATTGGACATTACACTGTGGCTCCATAGAAATTTTTGTATTTTTTTTTAGTTTACATTTTCGATATTAATTTTTGTTATGCTTAATAACTCAAATACGACAACATTGGAAAATGTTTTTACATGACGAATTCTGAGAAGAAGGCTATTGGTTTGCTGTTTGTGATACGATTAGGTATTTTATTGTATATGTGTTCATTATTTACATTTTGTGTTTGCATTTCATGCAAGGGTGCATATATAAATTGACTCTTACCTCGTGAAAATAAAGACATTCCCGTCTATTGAATTGAATTGCTGTCATTGCAAACGTCAAATACTCCACAAACGTAAACCGAGTGGATGCCCTCAGCGTAGGGGCTCTCAGTTGTGCCGTACAGCTCTCCGATGGGTTGCCGGAAAAAAATAATCTCGAAAGCACGTGGAAACAAAGACGTGAAATATCACACCCAAAAATATGCGTACCCTGACATGAATGTGACGGTCCGATTTAAAGATTTTTACATCCACAGTTACAGGATTTTGTGAAATTTCATGTGGCCCTCGTGACCCATGGGATTGAGGGACAAGAGGTAAACACAGACACAGCTCACGATGGACAGCAGCAGCAGCTGCACAAGTGATGAACGTGGCCACGTCACATCCACGCTGCCCTTCACATATTTCCGGCATCTTCTTGGTTCTTTCGGTAAAGTCACGTAGAAGGGAAGTAATAAAATAAGAAAAAATATTTTTTACTTCCCTTCTACGTGACTTTACCGAAAGAACCAAGAAGATGAATCCCTGCAGTCACGAAAGCTTTAAATCGAAATCTTTCCGGCAATTTTGTTTGAAGACGTCCATGTCGAATTCATATTTAACTCGTGTATCCAACGTTGAACCACGCGTATTAGTTGATGCGATTATTGAACTGAGGAGCAGCCGAGAACTGGATGAGGTGCCAAAACTCCCAGATATTATCCACTCTTTGAAATAGCTTTACGTCTCACACGCCTTTTGGCCTCCTCTGGTATAACACCGCTTGAGACTAGGCTCGAAAGGAAGCTGTCTCTGGTGTGGACCTATCAGTTTCAAAAGACAATGCATATATTATCAGAGTATGTTTTTTGTTTGCAATCTGACCACAAGTGTTGTGGTTAATGCAGACATGATTCCTTGTAAAAGGTTTCAGTTTGGTGTTTTAACATCTGAACACCTGTTTTGTTATTCTTTGGGTCTTTCGGTAAAGTCACGTAGATAGGTTCAAAAAAAAGGGGAAAACCAGGTCTCATATTTTGGTACTGGCAAATTAGGTCCCATGATGTAGCTTTACATCTCGATTATCTGTTCCCACTCTGTGGTCCGCAGATGCCTGGTGGTCCACGACGCTACTACGGGGGGGGGGGGGTGGTCCGTGGAAAAGATTAAGAAAACAATGATAACATCCTCACCAAGGATATGTACAATTTCAAATAACTAGTAGTCGCGTGTGGTGGCCTGTGACATGTTTGAAGGTTGAACAGTGATCCGCACCCTCGAAGTGGTTGGGAACCGCTAGTCTAGATGATCCAACACACGTCACGATTTGATTAAACGTTCAGCACATATCCTTTCTACGTGTGAAATAAGTAAAAACACCCAATGGGCCGCACCTCGATTTTCTGTCGGCGCTGCTTGTGGTCGTAACCAAATGAGGAGATTTGACCTCCAAAAGCTCGATCGAGTTGGCAGGGTGGTGATCGCCACGGTTAATAGAAGAAACGGAAGCAGCTCAACTTCACGCAGTGTGTGTGTGTGAAGGGACATTGGTTGTGAGGGGTAATTGAGGGGTTAATTGAGGGGTAATTGAGGGGCAATTCCGATATTACACCTGAAAGAGACAACGAGGGTCACGTGGCATTTCACCGACGATGTTCTATCGCCGCGTAACTGTTCATGTGCTCATGTTGGTTGATGTTGCTGGAGCGCTCACACTCCGCGAATGTTCTCTGTCAGTGTTGCTGCTCGCTTCCTTGCTAGAGCTGTTGCTTCAACGTTTAGCCACATGGGGGAGCCGGCCACACATTTTTTACGTCAACGCTACTCGTACCTGAACTTTCAACCCGCCAGCTTGTAATGCAAACATTGGCTCTTAAGCTGAAAGTCATAGCGACTACAAAGGCTTACTTTTCACGAAATGTCTCGAAAATAATATGTAACCACGTGTTTTTTGTGACGTTTATTTTTGATAAATGATTGATGAGACGTTTATTGAAATGTACTTTTTTTCCCATAACCTTTATGAAAAGGTAAAACCAAACTATAATGTGTTTGAAAAGTGACTGGTCTGTCAGTGTAATGTCTGAAACATTTCCAGGAATATTATCGTTACAGCACGAAGAAAAAATCAATAAAATTGCAGATTTTCAATCTTTTTTTTTGTCACTGCACTTTGCAATATTCTGGGGGGTAGATAACCCCCCCCCCAAAAAAAAAAAAATTTGATTGTGATGGGAGAAATAAATTGGTAAAATAAATATTAATCCAAGTAAAAAATATATTAAACTGCTACGTATATAATGTCAACAAAGGTCAGTATTTCCCTGATTATGGTACTAACCATGGACCAGTGGAAATTCCACATTCAAACAAAC
>CM025640.2:8495359-8524409 GCA_014621495.2 Entosphenus tridentatus
CAAAGAGTATGGATTCCTGCAGTCACGAAAGCTCCAAATCAAGATATGATAGTCTGAGTTAACCCTTGACCTGTGGTCATTCTGACGGCACGAACTGAGTGCTCGAGCTACGGTTTTGAGGTTGAGAACTAATATTTGATCTAAGCTCACAGGCTAAAAGTGCACGTCATTACACAATTAACCGCCTTAAGTAACAGCGACCCACATGCAAAGTAAAACGTGGGTCTTTCGGTGACTGTTAGTGCACAAATACATTTTAGACATTTAGGGCCGATTCTCTGCAGAGTTTTCACAACACTGCAAGAAGAGGATTTGTTCCCTTTGTAGTGATATTAAAAGGATCACTACGGCGTGTAGCGTTAAGTGGCGTGAAATAGGTGCAGAGGCTAACACACCATGCAGTACCATGCAAGTACCATGCAGTAGGCTACGAGGGGCATGGTACTGGGTGCTAGCAGGAGGAAGTCTGACGAGTCCTACCGACTGAGTAGGGGATTGCAGCCTCCATCAGCGCCACAGGGAATCACCACAGAGTGCGCCACTGTAAGAGTGTGGTGGGAGGGGGGGCTGGTGGGGGAGGGTGGCTGCTGGGGGGGGTGGCTGGTGGGGGGGGGGGCTGGTGGTAGGGGCCGTGTGAGGACGTGTAATGTGGTCCAAAGGTGAACGAGGGGGCACGGGGGGGGAGTAGCTGAGTACGTCTAGAGAGTTCTCTATAGAGGCGTGGTTGAAGGTGGAGCCGGAGAGGGAACAGGTGCGGTGTAGCCTGGAACCATCGAGAAGATTCTAGACCTAAGGCGCAGCCGAGGGTGGAGCCAGGCCGCGCCGAGAGGGATTAAAGGGAAGCCCCGATCACAGATCCGGGCTGTCTAGTGTGAAGAGGAACCCAAGAGCTACGTCTACGTCTTCGTCCCCGTCTTCGACATCGTGGCCAGGCAGCACGTGGCTGCACTGACCCGATTATAGATTGTCCTGTAACAAGAGTGAGAATAGGTGTGTTGTAGTCCTATGTGTAGCAAGAGTGAGAATAGGTGTATTTAGACCGGTGTGTAACGGTGGTACGTAAGTGTGAAATAAATGTTGTTGCCTCCTAAATAGTGTCTCAGAATAACTCAATAAACCTTCATACGTCATTTGACCTTGTTCTTCCAAGAATACCAAATTAATTTTCAAGTGATGAGGGTACCATACCCACACTTTAACCCACAAAAACAACCTCACTAATTGCCCTAATGCAGAGAAGGTACCTTACTGTTATGATGAGTGGCAATAGTACTGTTATAATGAGTTGCAATAGTGCGATTATGATAAATGGCTATAGTGATCTTATTAAAAGTGGCAATAGTGCAGTTATTATGAGTGAGAATAGTGCTGTTGTGATGAGTGGCAATAGTGGATGAAGCTGCTTGCTCAATGTTTCGACCACTTCCGTCACCTTGATGCAGTATTCATATTAACAGATTGCATATGAACACATTTCACTTGCAATAATGATGTCAATGCGAGCATTAATCATGTCAAATTAACACATTGCCACAAAAAGGAACTTATAAATATTTATGCCGGTCATTTACGTTTGGCCCAAAAAAAGCACGTGGCCTCATTACACGCTTTCATAATGGTACAACGCAGCATGTGGCTACAACAACAGCTTGAATCCTGTTGCCAGGTAGAGTAGCGTCCAATACCTATATGACAATGCATCTGTTTGCTCACGCTCAAAGATTAAATTCCTATCGCCACTCAGCAATGCTGTGTGGAGTTACTAAAATGTGTTATCTATTTGTGAAGTAGACATTAATGCTACGTTCCCACGCACTTGAGAAACGCGATGGCTAGCCCACAACTTAGACCTCTTTTCTACTGTGCAACTGAGTGGCGCTAGAACCGTGCCAAGCCAGCCAGTTGTTGTTCCACTGGAGGCAAGGCTGGATTATGGACCGGGCCAGTGGGACCAGTGCCGCAGGGCCTCGGACTGCCAGGAGGCCTCCAAGCCTCAGGCCGTGCGCGATGCGTGGCCCAAGACTTCCGAAGGAAGTGGAACGCCAGGGCCCTCAGTGGGCACAGCGCAAGCTGACCACTAGGCCCCTGGGTGCTTATAGCGTGAGCTAACCACTAGGGCCCCCCAGACTCCTCAGCTTTTACAATATAAGGGCCCCCCAGACCCCTCAGTGCTTAAAGCGTGAGCTTACCACTAGGGATCCCAGGCCCCTCGGTGCACATCGAGCATAACACATGGGCCCCTTGGTACATACAGTGCATGCTTAAAACGAGAGCCTCTCGGAGAGTACAGTGCTACTGTACAACTGAGCCATATGTTTGGCATGCTACAATATGCTGTGACATTCTACAATATTTACCAACAAGTCAGTTCATTCTGCATAACAGGAAAGTTTGAAGGGCGTCATTATGGCAAGCCATTCGTTATTTGACTTACCGTAACTAGCTATCCCTTTATTTTATCTAGCTGCCCATTTTCTCTCGCTAGCTGCCCATATGATTCAGCTTGTTAACAAAAGTTAGTTAGCTAGCTGCCATTTTTGCCAGCTAGCTGCCCTTACAAACAAATAAGCTGCACTAAAAAGCCAGCTAGTGAGACTGAGGGCTCATTGTTTGATGAGAGCTTAGTTAGCCGTTGACAAATCAATTATTAAAAATACACCGCGATTTTGTGAAACATTAATAAATATGCCAAAATCTATATTTTTTCATACACTAATGCATGTAAAAGGGACCCAATCCATACTTAAAGATTAAAGAAAACACCATTTCATTGTTTCCATAGACCATCTGTTTTTAGATCCACGGAAGTAGATAATGCTAATGTTGACATGCAAATTGTCGACTGCTCTTACGAGGTCTTTTTTTCCCCTCCCCATCGATGGGATGTGGCCTATGTGCAAAGTTTCCACCAAGTCATTGTGTTTGCTCATGATTTTTAAAATCTTTTTGGTAACCCCTGCTATGTATGGCAAGGTGATGGTTTTGATTGGGTCCTCAGATGGTTCTTTCCCAACGGTTGGGGTGATAGCTGTACGAATTGTGTAGTCCGAATATTCATTCATCTTGAGGGCTTGTTGTACGTACTCCAGTTCACTGGCTGGATGGTGATGGTCGAAAATTGGTGTAGAGTTTTGATGACGGAATTCTTCTGGGCTGGATGGTGGTGGGAGTCAGGTTTCGTTCTCGTTTTTTAACAGTCAAAATGTCTCACTAACACAGCCACCGTTGCGGTGGTTCTCTTACATTGACATGCTAATATCTCACAATACAATGGCCACCTCCACAACTTCGTTGTCGTGGATGTATATCAGCTCTCCGATCTTACATTTACACGCAAATTCTATCTCTAGCCCCACCCACTTACGCTTGGGCTACACCCATCTCAAACCGATATAACATCCTGCTTCAGCAGCTCTCCCACTATATGTATTCACCTGATGACGATTTCTTGTGTTGCGATCGAAAAGTAGTGCATTATTTAATTAATTATTTTTATATATGTGCCTTTACCGAAAGACCCAAAGAATACTAGTTCTGTTTCCAGTAATGGTGTCACTCCCCCAGAGACATCCTTTGAAGGCGAACCCTCAACAGATAATGGTATACAAGAACCATCATTTCCACCTCAGGAGCAGTTGGGCAGTTCACAAGAATCAAATCAGCAACCAAGCCCATTCCTGGTGCTATGAGATCACTGACCCTGCATTATGGCAAAGCACTTACAGTGACATCGTTAAGTCAGTGCTTATTGAAAGAGGAGCAGTCTCCTTCCAAAACCGCAGTGCAAAATACCCAGCTTCAGTCTGAGATTGAGCGCTTGGTGGAAAGACTAGAAGTTTCAACAATGAACTTCTGAACTGTATATTGCCAAATGGGCAGAAGGTTTCTTGACAGTGGCTACTGTACTCACCCTCAACAGGTTTTGTGTACTGTTTTGTAAGCAAACTGTTCTCCAGCAAGCTCGGTGGCTTTAGTCAGGGGTTTAATGACTGGAAGCACTCTGAAAGAATAGGGGAACACGAAAAGAGTGCAGAACACAAATCATGCATGCTTGCCTTGCACCAGCGGACAAAGGGCAGTGCTATAGATGCAGATCCTAAGCAGCAACTTGATGGGGAGCGTAAGTACTGGAGGGACATTTTTAAAAGAGTTGTAGCAGTGATCAAGTTCTTGGGTGAAAGAGGCCTTGCATTTAAGGGAGACGATGAACGGTTTGGGTCAACCCATAACGGTAATTTCCTTGGCATCCTAGAATTGCTATCACAATTTGACTCATTCTTAGCTGAACATAGCCGATGAGATTCGGGATGCCAAATATTTTTCAATAATTGTTGACTCCACCCCAGACCTGTCATATGTGGCCCAATTGACGTTCATATTACGGTTTGTTAACAGCAGCGGGAATTTGGTGGAGCGATTCCTGGGCTTTGAGTCAATTGAGAGCTACACTGGTAAAAGTTTAGCAGACTGTGTGACTTTGATGGTGGAGGGCCTTAGGTTGGACCTCTAAAACTGTAGCGGTCAGTCATATGACAATTTAAGCAACATGTTAGGGAAATACAATGGACTACAGGCCCACCTGAAACAAAAAAACCCTCTGATAGAGTATGTGCCTTGCGCACCGCATTCACTTAACTTAGTTTTAACACCTTATACGGCAGTAGCCCAGAGGTTGACGAGTTTTTTTAACATGTTTCAGTCACTATACACATTTTGCTCTTCATCCACACACAGATGGGGGAAAGTCTTCGGAAGACAGATGTCAGACTGACATTAAAATCGCTGTCCAGTACTCGGTGGAGTGCTCGGGCAGAGTCAACTAAGGTGATAGTGAGAAAAATTATACTCAAATTGAGGCCACTGGACTATGTGCTAAATTGGACACCTTAGAGATGGTGTTCATGGCACATTTTTGGGACGTCATACTTGACCGGTCCCACACTACAAGCATGCACCTACAGAAAGTGACATTGCCATCTCTGTAGCAGCACAGTTTTTGTCTTCGTTGGCGGAATTTGTGGTGGGACAGCGAGACCAGTTTTAGGCTTTTGAAAGGACAGCCTTAAATGTGACAGGTGTCTCTCAGTCATAAGCACGATCTTCAGTTAAAGAGGAAATGCAAAACATTTGCAGATGAGAGCTCAGAGCCAGGTGTGACACTTGAGGGAAGGGAGAAGTTCAAAATAGTAAATTTTACGAGGTCATTGATAAGCGAGTGGCATGCCTTGAACATCGCTTGGACGCTTACAAGCGTTTGACCAGTCTCTTTGGAGTTCCGTTTATGTCAGATCAGGTGTCTAACAGTGATGTCAAAGTGGAAAAGGTGAATGCACTCTCCGCTGCATATCCATCAGTCCTGGACATGAACTTTGCCAATTAACTCATCCAATTAAAGTCTTTCATGTCTGACTCTGAAGGTGAGACGTTGCAAGCACTTAATCTGCAGTCAGTGTTCCCCAATGTTTTCGTGGCACTTCGGATTTTTCTAACTTTGCCAGTGACAAACTGCCAGGGGTGAGCGGACATTTTCCATTTTAGGCAGAATGAAAATGAGCTGCAGAGTAGCATGTGCCAAACACGTCGCAGCTCATTGTCACTTATGTCAATAGAGTCAGACCTTGTCAGACAGCTAGATTTTGACGATCTAGTAGATGATTTTTCGAGGAGGTCGGCAAAAAAGACACTACCCCCGCCCCGCGGGGGGGGGCCTCCAAAAGACATGTTTCTAGGGGCATCACGGGACCACCGTTAGCCACGTCCATTGCCCTGCTTGGCACCAAACTAGATTAAGATGTTTTGTGAGGCCAGAGTAGCACAGTTTGGTTCTGGTTTGACTCGGAAAATAGCTGACAGGAACAGGGGCTCGGGTGTGCTGAATCTGTGCCAGTACACGGCCAGCACCCATTTTTAACATGCATGGGAGCACGGCATAAAAAGTTCTCTCGTGAAATAATTGACAGAAACGGTTCACTGTCGCATGGTATTAAGGCACAAATTCCTTCTATGTGTTACTTTGAATGCAAGGTGAAAGCATAGTTCATTTGGTAAAGCAGCAGAACTCCCAATTTCATCATCACCATTGTCTCTCTGGGATTAGGAAAATAAACACGATCTGATGAGGTTGCTCCACTTCATGAGAAGTCACCAATGCTTGTTATGCACAGTGACCAGGTTCCACCATAGACACGTGGACTTTTTAACCACCGGCTGAGCACAATCGATGGAGATGTCCAACATCCAATGATTGCTAGGATGTGAGGACACTGCCTTGCTTATTTGACCGCGTGCATTTCTATTTCCTTCTCATCCTACTGATACCAACCGCATCCCCAGTTTATTTCCGCCAATTCGGCATCCAGTTTAACGAGGTATCATTCACCCAACAGAGTCGACGAGAGTGGCGATGAAAAGACGATTGGACACATTTGGCATGGGGCTAATTAACAAATACATCCTTGAACAATACGTCGATTTGTTGATAAATAATACGGCAGATTAATCGAGATGCCCGTCGCAATGTCCGACCTGACGGAGGCCGACGTAATCGGCCACACAAATGACTCGCGCACATTTTCACATTGGGCGGGGCCCCCCCCCCCGGGGGAAACGTTACAAGCCACATTTGTCAAAACACATTACCCGACGATATGTGTGTGATGGCTTCCTCTGCGTGCGTGTCCCGCTCACTTTGGTACATAAACAACTTCTGACATCGATCTATGGCATGGAACAAAGTCGCCTCCTGCAACGGCGTCTGGAGATACGTTTGTATATTGACCGTGCACGAAAGCAAATCCATATTGCTTTGTACATCCTCAACAAAGCCCAGATAAAGCCTCACTGACTCCCAAGGCTATATTTCAGAAGGGCTACGCATTGGGTTGTCTGGCAAATCATTCGTCGAGTGCTCTGCATGTGTGTGGAATCCGGAGTCACTGGGCAGAATCCACGAGTATAAGGGGGGTGTATGTATGTATGTATGTTGAACTTCTTTCGCACCGTACATAGCCAACCATGATAATCGGACTTGCGAATGACAGTCAGTGAGTTAATGAACCCCACTTGCTCTGCTTTCATCTAGTGGGCACCTCACAGTCGAGCAGATTTGGGAGTGTGACAGCACACGCGATGGTCTCTTCCACAGCACTGGATTACAGTCGTGCAGCGCCGTGTCCAGGCGCTGGTTGTACATCGCCTCTCGCTGGCGCTGCTGCCTGCCAGGAGACGTGTGGCTCAGCTCTTGGTAGGGGGATTCCCACAGTGGGATGCAGCTTTTTTCCTCTCTAAGCTGGTGCCGGTGGCAATTTTGGCAGGCACGTTGACAACAAGAAGAAAAAGAAGAGACCCGACCAAACGATACAGGACTCCTTCACACAAAGAATTACTTTATTTTGCATGCACATTCAATAATCAAGCGTGAATTCAGATTTCAATGTGTCTTGCCCTTCGACCACGAATTTCAGCAAAGACTGCGCAGTCACAGGTCCTTGTTTAATTGTAATGGGGTGAGATGCCTATCTATGGAATGTCAAAGCAGTCAAGTCAAATTATCTCTCCACTCAGGTAAGCGTGGTCGGTGCTCACTGCCATTGGCAGCTCTGTGCTCATGGTGAAAAGTCGAAATTCCTCTGGTTCGGACCACTTTATTTCTGTTTGTATGTATGTTGAAGTTTTTTCGCACCGTACGTAGCCAGCCGTGCTAATCGGAGGTGCGCGGGAAGGACAACAAACTAAACACATAAAGCAGTTCTAAAGAAATTCGTTTTCAATCTAGATTGATCACAAAGTGGTACTAGTTTCTAATTATGATTATTTACTCATCCACTGAGTCCAAGGACACATCTTCATACGGATCCTGCGTTGGGTTTTTTATTTGAAGATGTTTTAAGCCAATTTGTGGAAACAGATAGAGATGAGTTCACTTGTTCTTCTGCCTTCTCCTGGTGAGCCAGTGTATGGCACATCCTGAAGCCCATGGGAATGCAGTTTCATACCATCTGTGCGGTCCACTTACCACCGTGGCGTGATGTTATCTTACTCGCCTGTTATGCAGGAGGCTGGCGGTTCGATCCCGACCCTGACGCCTGTATATTTGGAGTTTTGCGTGTCTCTCTCCACCTGGTCACGTGGATGTTTTCTTCGGGTCCTCAGGTTTATCCCTCCACATTTAGAAACATGCGTTCAGATTATTTCGATTATTTGGCTGCGATAAATGTCCACGTGATAAGCCACTTTATTGAGCTATCATTTGTGGCCAGATCGCTTTTGAAAAGAAGCTACGAGCTCAGTGTGCTATACCTAGTAAAATGAAATAGTTTTTTTTCGTGGTTTGCTTACTTTCCCTATAATTTGCACTATTGTGTTTTTGCATTGTTTGTTTGTTGTAACTTTCTGAGCCACCCCTACGAGACATCTGTGAAGAAGAGCTTCATAGCTCCAGTATAAATAAGGATTCTGATCGATCAACCTTGGAGAGATCAGGGGTTGCGTTACCTCGACCGGGGATTTGACTCGAGCGCTCTGGCACAATGCCAACATTCCTGCAACTAAGTTGTGAACTACGTTGATGCAAGGTTCGTAAATGCCCCCCTCTCCCACCACTGCCTCTGTCCACCCAGCAGTGTAAATGGGCACTATTAGTCGTGTATGGTCAGGTCAAATGCGGTTACTACAGTGCCGGATGAAGCTAGTGCGGGGGCTGTAGCGTATATGTTTTGAAGGGGCCCTAAATGAAAAAAAAAACAAGTAAATATTAAAACACCAAGTTTTTACTTGCATAGTAAAGTAATTGTATTTTTTCATTTGATATACAGCCAGATAATACGACAAATCGCTAACCTTAAACACCCAGTCGTTCATAAAAGTTGAAGGCAGTATAGTACTATAGTAATAGGAACAAGTACAGAATCACTGAACCGGAATTGATAACTTGAAAGCATTTAGCGCGGGGCCCTTGAAAGTGCGGGCCCGTAGCATATGTAGCTACTTTTGCTACTGGGATAATCCGGCACTGGGGTACTATCACTTCTTTCAAGGTCTATGGCAAACATGGTTGAGTCGGCCAAAAAACATTCAGTCGACCTCACTCCAGTAGAGGCCCCACTGCCAGCAGTGAAGTGAGCTAGCAATTGCAGGGCTGCACCTTTATCCCAGCACACCCTGTATAAATAATCATCTGCAACCTCAACTCCATGTTTTTTTTTTGTTTCAAGGAACCAGCCAAATTGAATGCTAGATTTGGGGAAAACGTCGAATCTTGTGAAAATGCAATGTTTTGGGTCATTATAAAACAGAATGTTGTATTTGTGAAAATTCAACAAAAGGGGAATCACAAAACGAGGTTTGGTTGTGTATAATTTAAACTGAAACAAAAGAAAACAAAAAGTCTGCAACTACTCTAAATTAAATATGAAGGTCCTGTATACAAACCATAACATCTGCCATCATTGAGTAACTACGTGGCATGGCAAGAATTGGCAAGAGAAACCAGCACCCCATGGCTTACCCACTCAGTGCTCGCAATCGGTTTAGTACTCACAGTCGGTACAAACAAACGCGTCGTGCCTCTCCGTGGCTGGAGCACTGGACCGGACGACAAGCGAAAAACAAACAAAACACCACTGGCGCACATAAAACACTGACTGTCAAGGGAGCCGCGCGATACCCAGGCAATAAGCGTCACTGCTGGCACCATCTGGAACTCTCGACAGCCAGTTCTGCCACGCTGCCATCGCCACATGGGGAAACGCATTGCGATGGGAGGAGCACTGCTGGGGCAACTGCGCCAAATCCATCGTCGCAAACCGCCAAGCAGCGCGGTATTACCGGAGAAATCCTCCTTTACCATCAGCCACAACTCCTGTCTCGCGGTGGCGAGATGTTAACTACCTCGCTAGGTATACAGGAGGGCGTGGGTTTGATCCCAACCCGGACGCTTGTATATTGCGAGTTTGCGTGTTCTTCCTGTGGTCACGTGGAATTTTCTAAGGGTCCTCCGGGTTTTTCCTCTACATTAAGAATCAACGTGCGTTTAGAGTATTTGGCTGCTATACATTTCAACATGATTAGCCACTTCGTTAAGCTATCATTTGTGGCCAGGTCGCTTCTGAAAAGATATCCATAGCTCAGTGGGCCTTACCTAGTAAAATACAATATAGTTTAGTTTAAAAGTGTTCTATTATCTGTGTAAGCTGTTCGCAAATAAATCAAATTATTCACAGGTGTATTCCTCCTATTATCAGGAAAGCGAGTTGGTAGCACTTGAGCCCGACAGCAACAAGGACCTGGGTTCGATTCCTGGCTCATGCGCCTTTGTGTGGGGAGTTTGAATATTCCCCTTCCCACCCCACACCACCCCCGCCCTGTGCTGCATGTTTTTCTTCCAGGTTCTCCAGTTTCTAACCATAGCTAAAAGCAAACATTAAACGCAAGTGGTGTTGGTCATTCATACCTCCCAATGCCGGACCCTTAATGAGTCTTCCGACTCAGTGCGGCTTTTCTAAGAAGATGAATACTTATTAAAATAGCCAAGTTTTTTGTTTGTCTCTTTCTAGATAAGATAAGCTGTACGCCTTTAGGCGTCCTCTGGTCTAACATCATTTGAGGCTAGGCTCGAAGGAAAGCTGTCTCTGGTGTGGACCAATCAGTTTCAAAGACAATGCATATATTATCAGAGTATGTTTTTTGTTTTCATTCTGACCACAAGTATTGTGGTTAATTCAGACATGATTCCCTGTAAAAGGTTTCAGTTTGGTGTTTTAACATCTTGACACCTGTTTTGTTGCCAGAAAAAAGGGGAAACCCTATTCTCACGAGTGGAGTAAAGTTGCAGATAACTCCGCGGTTAATGGGATCCACGATACAACCCCGAATCACCACCACGGATAAGAGGAATTCTGTTATCTGGGGTAGTTTTGTGTCACGAGTTATGTGGCAAAATGACAGCCGGGTAAAAGGTGGACGGTGTTGAGAGAGTTACCTTTAAAAAAACGAAACTGGGTGCTCCTGTGGTAGAGTGCTTGGGATCGGGAGATTGTGGATTTTAATCCCAGTTGAGGATTGTATCAACCTGTCATACGTCTTAGGCCGATAAATGTAAAATAAATGTGTGCGAAGTCAACAATGTTTAACTCATGGATCAATTTCCTCCCTACTATGGGAGTGCAGAATTTGCACTGCCGGCGAAGATACATTCCACCACGCTTTTGTTGTGTTGATGGCCAAGCGTTCACCTTGGCCTTTGATGGCAGTGGCTGAGTGCGTTTGCAAGCCACCTATGTGAACATTTGACTTCCGTGCAGACGATTTATCCCTCAACATTTTCTGACCAACCCCCCCCCCCCTACATTCGCGTCTCTGAAAGTGACCTGCCCCTGTCCTCATTTTATCCCCAGCCGCTGCCTGCACCGGAGCGGCTGTTTAATAATCCCGCGATGGACAAGTTGATGCCGTGATTTTATGAAGTCGGGCATTGTGACCGGAATGTTCGCCACTTTTACTGGCGCAGTGCGAATTACAGAGCAAGCTGTTTTCGCACGCGGTTTTTGATATCGTCGTTGTTACAAGCATATTTTATTGCCTTGCTGCGATTAAAAATAAACAAATATGCACGCGATAGTTAAAGCAGCAAAAGTAACATAAAACTTGGACAATGTAGCTAATTATATGGTGTTCGTTTGGGGAAAAGGTTCGCCGCAAATAAACGCAAACAGCATTAACAACGTATTCTCATGGAATGATTTATTTAATCGCTGCATTGAAGTGGCAACACGGTGTAGCGCTGTGTTGTGCTTATATTTTCGCATCTGTTTTCATAAATATTCTCCCGTTTAGAATACTAATGCATGGTAACACGCACTGAAATGTTGCCAAAGTGTCTCCCTGCTCAAGGGAAGCATGCGTCTGTGTTCATTTCTGTCAGATGTGCTGAAACCAGTGGTGGCAATCCAACGTTCTGATGGTGGCGATCAGTCTGTCTAACAGACGACAGCAACAACAATATCCCCATCACGTTGTAGATCATCTCTGCATTGTGGCCATGCATTTGCCTTCTCAGCAATCTAACCAAATTAATTACACTGTGCTTAGATTGCTTGACTTGGAGCTATAAGTGGCGAATCCAAAACCCTCAATCAAACACTGACTTGTGGCGAGTCGCCCATTGACAAGCTATGGATAGACTGGTTCCTGCCATCGGAATGTGTAATTTCAACGAGCGGCTCAGCGCTGCCGATGAATAAGCACGTTGACTTTGACTTCTTTGAGCAGGGAGACTGGAGTATTGCTGCACTCCTGTCATCTACAGCAGGGCAGCAAGGTGTCTGTCGCCCTCGACGTCTCCCTTCCTCTGTGATCTACCAATCCCACGCCGACATCACCGGTGGTGTGCATCATCACGACACCTCTCATCATTGAAGGCCGTCATAATGACGCTAGGAACTTGTGGCCGATTTCATGTTATAAATGCGTGGAGGTGAGCCAACTTGGCAGAACAAATGTGGGCCAGCCTGGCTATGGTGATTTTTCGCATTTAGTTCGTTGTCCGTTCCCCCTCCCTGGCACCTCAAATTGGCACGGTGGGCTACGTGTGGTGTGAAAGAAGTTCAACATGCATGCACACACACACACACACGTACAGAGCCACGCTCACAGAGGTGAAGATTATCGCTTCGGCAGAAACAGCGGCGGCTTGGTTCCCCTGCACTGGCGAGGCGAGCGCTTTCCACCGGTACTAGGACAAGAGGACTTACAGAGCCCCGAGCAAGGAGAGCGTTCGTCTCTCTGGAGTAACTTCCGTGCAACACTGGCGCCTTGGCAACAAATTAAGCGGGGCATTTATTTATATTTTTTGTTGCTTTTATTTTTTTACACAGAGGGGGGGACGTGGTTTTCAGGGTACACACACAAACACGCACCACAAAGACGGGTATCTATCTCACTTTTCGCCTTGACGAGCGCTGGAGTGAGCGCTGCGAGTGGGCACCTGCTAATTCCAGCACACGGGAGGAGTGCTGTCAGCACCACGCACAGCTACCTTTGTCTCCGCGGTGCTGCTGTTCATACACTCCACAAAGCACTCGGTTAAGGTTGAGTTTATCTGAGGGGGACCCTGGACAGGTTCAGATATCACACGGTACCGATCTTGCCATCGGTAATTTCAGCCATGTTGTCGGATTTCACGACACTTTTAACCAACTGTTGCAAGGGCAAAATCAAAGATTCAACTAATTGGGCAAGGTCTTTTAATCAGCACCTATTCAGATATGGATGACACGTAAGGTGGTGGTGCGCCTAGCATTGCGCCCGGCCGTCTTTGTCTCCCCTGTGCTGATGTTTATATTTTGCACGAGGTACTCATTTAAGGCCGAGTGAACCCAGGGGAGGCTTAGGTCTGGTTCGGATATTCGCCGCTGATGTTAGCCGTGAGCGGGAATTGAACTCGTGTCACCAGATTCGTAGCACCGTAAGCTACCCACGTTCACCAAATATTCAGACAAAGATCCCCCGTATAGCCTTAACAGATTGTTGGGGCAAGTGCTGTTAGCGAGCACCTGCGAAGGCCAGAAAGGCACACAAGGGGGTGGGTGGCCAGCATCATACCGGGCTGCCTTTGTAGCCCAAGTGGTGATGTTTACACACTGCACCAGGTACTGATTTGAGGCTGAGTCGACCTAGGAGAGGCCCAGGACAGGTTCAAATATTCGCCACTGTTATTGGTCATGAGTGGGAATCGAGCTCAGGTTGCCATGTTTATTGACGCAGTGTGCTAACCACTGCGCCACAGCTCTCCACAAAGATAAAGACAAAGACCCCCCGTATAGCCTTAACATACTGTAGGGGCAAGTGCTGTTAGCGAGCACCTATAAAGGCCGGAACGGTACACGAGGGGGTGGGTGGCCAGCACCACGCCCGACCGCCTTTGTCTCCTTAGGGGCGATATTTACACATCGCACCAGATACTCATTTGAGGTTGAGTCGACCTAGGGGAGTCCCAGGACCGGTTCAGATAATCGTCACTGGTGTTTGCCATGAGCGGGAATCAAACCCGGGTCGCCAGGTTCGTAGTGCAGCGCGCTAACCGCTACACTACCGCTCCCCCAGCTCTCCACATACACGTACACATACTCACTCGATCATATATTCATACAATGACAACAAAATTAAAAAGGTGAGGCTGAGCATATGCTCAAAGATTGCAGGGGTAAGCAAGCCATGTGGTAATGGGATATAAATGTCCCTTTCCTATCTGCTGACCACAATTAACCAGGGTCCAGGGAGATACACAGGTTGGGCAATGTGGGCATATTTGCTCGCAAGGGGAGGAGGAAGCGGTGGTTGGGCTGTTAGAAAAGAAGATGGGGGGGGGGGGGGGGGGGGGGGAGATGGGCATACAGAGAAGGGTTGAGAGCTTGGGAAATTACAAGCGGCGAGTTACAATGTGAAAGAGAGTGAGGGAGAGTGAGAGAAAAAGAAAGATGATGGATGGTCACAGCCTAGAGGGATGGGAGATTGGGGCAGGCCAGAGTTTAATATGGAAAACGTGTTAAGGAAATGAATAGGCAATTTATATATCGGCTCACACGTGCTTTGGGAGCTTGCTTGGGGGTATGCTTTGGGGTTGGTGAAAAGGAGGCCCAAATATTTATATATATATTTTTTCAAACTAGGGATGGCAGAAAAGGGAACAGGGATTTGGGAGAGGGAGTGTGACTGTTGGTTTGTTGACCTGCAGGTTAAAGTGGACACAAGTGCCATTATGTTTATTGATCACAGAATGCGTTTGTTGCCCGTTGCAGGCGTGTGTTGCTGGTGGCCCGTGGAGATACCGAGCAGTGAACAGCTATACCGCTCACATTGCTTTGTGGGTGCTATTGGCTTAGTGTAGGTGCGTCTCCCTTGCGTGATTGTATGATTACTCACAATCGCACTCCCTGATTGTGAATGTTAGTGGGAAATACCGGAGATGTTGGGATGATGTTATGAGCATAAATCTTGGGGGTCGCGTGCCAACTGTGCAACAGCTGTGGAAACTGGCAGAAGGAAGGTAGAGAATGCGCGATTTCGTGGCCTTTACATAGAGTATGGTGACCTTTTAACCTTGACTTTTGTCTTCATGCTTTGTGGGAAATGTTATCAGTCAGTGTATTTACTAACATCGAATCTGACAAGTGCACCGTGTGTAGTGTTGCAATAAAATGTCGCTGGCACATTGCATTGTGGGAAGAATTCCACCAAAAAATGCATTCCTGGGCCAAATTACCACTTAAATAAAACAAAACATTAAGCAAACTTTCTTATTTTACCAGGTAAGGTCCACATTTGTAGCCAGCGACCTGGCCACAAATGATAGCTCAACGAAGTGGCTCATTATGTGGAAATTTATAGCAGCTAAATATTCTAAGTGCATGTTTCTAAATGTGGAGGGAAAAACCGGAGGACCTGAAGAAAAATCCACACCACCACAGGGAGAACATGCTAACTACAAATATACAGCAGGCGTCAGGGTTGGAATCTAACCCACGACCTCCTGTATACCAGATAAGGTAGTTAACATCTTTCCACTGTGGCGCCCAAACAAAGGTCATTGCCTCAATGTTGGAGACAAATATGTTGAGTTCTTGTTATTGTTATATGTAGTGTTGAGGCCGTCACTTTGTAAAGTACACATGATCTTCTGATTATTTGATTACAATTATTTATTCTAATTAACATACACTCGGTTAATTTTCCCTGATAAATAACATCATTACATTATGATTGTTGGCCTTGTAGTGTGATTTACTGGATACACACTTTGGCTAATATTATCCTCACATTAACCCAAGCTGCTGACATAATCATTTTACGATTAAATGTGATTTGACTCAGTTTGAATAAGCGTCCATGTACAGCTCTTCGTCAATTCACTGCTGTTTGAGGGCCTCCCCATGCCATGCAAATCATGGGGCACTTGGACCATACTTCACCACTTTGGTCAATGTGTGGGTTGGTGAAGGCGTTGAGCGGAGTAATTGGGTTTGCACTGCCCTCTGTGGGCAAGTCGCCCCGCCGGAACCTATAGCACCTGTTATGTATTGCATGATGGTCACCCATCCCAAGCCGTCTCCAAGCACAACTGAGATTGGGTGCATTCTGGGTGATTTGTTCATTTGCATAAAAAATGTCAATAGATATTCATTATACTTTTTATTACTTTTTGTTTTAACAGGAAAGGTCCACTGAGCTATATAGCTCTTTTTTAAGAAGCGACCTGACCACAAATGATAGCACAATTCAGTGGCTTATCATGTGAACATTTAGAGCAGCCAAATACGTACTCTAAACTTTGATGGATGCGTGATACCTAGTCTGATTTCCCACTTAATCTGCAATGTGCCACTTTCTTGAAATAATATCAGTGTGTTTTTTTTCTTCTATGTCTGTCCATGACTTTTATTGAATAGGAATAGGTTTAATATTAAGCCGTGGTTTGTGAGAGCTTGGATGACTATATCAATGCAATTTTTACCAAGTTACGTGAATTTCCATCATGTGCAAAGGCGAAGGTATAATGCCATTTGATATTCATTGGTCTTTTCCAAAATGAGATTGATAGCAAGTGTGTGGTCAATGGCAGAAAAACCTTTCATAAACCCTGGTATATATTTGGACGCTATCAAAGAAGAGAGGCCACTTGGTGTAACAACGCGAGCAAGACCTCTTCAGTAAACGTGTACACGTACATTAAATACCTCAATTGTGGAATGTGCCTGCGATGGTTCCTCTACCGTTGAATGGTGATTAAAAACTCACTTGAAATAACTGCAGCCCATTCGACCCTCAACACACGTATACAAATTTATCGCGAGGATGATGCATTTAAACATGCTAAACGATTTTATGAAAATGTGGCGAGTTAAACAGTGTCAACTTACTTGGGCTACATTTGTACGCAATATAGGCTAAAGCAGAAATAACGGTATTACATGAGCTGAATGATTGTCTCAACCAATCATCACTCTCTGGGGTTAATGAAATAAATACCAATTTTTGGGAGTGACACGTAAGAATGTGGAATTTCCGTGACAAACTTGATCCTGCAAGCGTGGCGAGCACATCTCATTGTTTAAGCTGGGAGAAAGTGACCTTTTTTAACTTAAATTACTCAGAGGGCATATGCATATCGTGCATGATAAACAGCAGTTTACGTGTAAAATCATGATCTTTTTTGGCAAGCCATAAAACAGAGACGGTCACCGCACCATGCACGTTCAGGTGTGCTTCTTGAGCCGTCTGGAACACTCTTCCTTCCAATATTAGAAAGCCACTGGAGCTATGCACTTTTAAATCTAGATTGAGAACTTATTTATTTAGAACTGCTTTTTGTGTTTCGTTTGTTGTCTTTCCCCGGCACCTCCAATTAGCACGGTTGGCTACGTACGGTGCGAGAGAAGTTCAACATACATCGTCATCGTCAACCATGGTCAATCCACTGCTGGATGAAGGACTCCCAAAGCCACCGCTACCTCTCACAACCCTGCGATGCAACAGTCACCCACCCAGCGCCTGCACACCACTAGCTGATTTCATCCCTCCATCTCCTTAGTGGATGTAGCTTCGGCCGCGTTCCCCATAGGATAGTGCCCCTAACATTGTAATTTAGCATAACACGTGTATATATATATTGGACCCAAAAAATAAACAAGTACATTTGGACAAAAAACTTCATTGGTGTAAAATACCATGCAAACGACGTACAAAATATCATTACACATATAGTTAGGATGAGATCAGGCTATTAAATCAAACATCTGTGATGTCTAGGCGTTTTATATTAATGAATACAATTTCAGCGTGACATTTGCCATTTTATCAGGGCGTTTAATGACAACTTAGACACATATAACGCCATACAAAATATTCTTATCACAGCTCGGTGATAGGCAGAACAATCAATCACCTGCTTCCTTTGCCTCACCGGCCGAGACCCATTGAGATTCATTATCTCTTTTGCATGGAAGACATAAGTAACTGTTGTAATGTGGGAAGATCATTTTTTTTTGCCAATTTTAAAACCGTGAAATTTCTGGCTTTGACAACCATAGACAATCATCCACGGATGCAAACGGTACTATGGGTCCCGTCAACAGTGGCACGCCCATGGCAATTCCTTTGAAAAGTGTCGAAACTAAAATCACTCTGCATGAGGTGGCTGGGCAGCTCAGGGGGGCTAATGTGTATGTGTGTGTGGTGTTAAAGCACCGCGTCAGCACCCAATGAGAACGAGGGTTCAAATGTGGGCAGCCACCCGAGACGTTGACTACCTCGCCTGGTATGACGGAGGTCGTGGGTTGGATCTCGACCCTGAAGCCTGCTGTATATTTGGAGTTTGCGTGTCTCTCTCCGCGTGGTCGCGTGGATTTTTCTATGGGGCCTCTGGTTGATACCTCAATATTTACGGAACGTTCGTTTAGAGTATTTTACTGCTGTAAATGTCCACATGATAAGCCACTTTTTTGAACTTTCATTTGTGGCCAGGTCGCTTCTGAAAAAGAGCTATATAGCTCAGTGGGCCTTACCTGGTAAAATACAAAAATGGCTTAATCAACAAATAGCAATCATTGCATGCAAATACCAAATTTTCTGACATATCTCCATCCTGATTTAGCGTTGTTGCATCTGAAAATGTTTTGGCCATTTATGAACATACCACGGGTATCTTAATGTTCGTTCACTCATCATTATTTTATTTCTTTTTTCCATTTCATACTTGCCTATATTTCTCCTGTAATAAGACAATAACGTTGCACTAATACAATCTGCACCATTAACCATGGTCTTCAAAACATACACATATTATCATTGAATTTTGTGGCAGGGTGTACTACAGATAGAGCATGTTGACCAGGCTTCTGAAAAAGAGCCATATGGCTCAATGGGCTATTACCTGATAAAATACAAATAGTAAGAGTCATTTTACTAGTTACTCTTAGTAGTAAATAGTAAAATCACAAGTGTGGCAAGCTGATGTTCTCAGTCCGATCACCGACGAATGCACGAAAGAATGACCAACATACGTTCACTTTTCTTTTTTACTTCATTTGATCCGGCACAACCCCATAGGTAAATAGTGATCACACATATTGGATGAGCGATATTTCATGGAACAGCTCTTTGTAGGAGTAAACATCAAGATTTGGCAATATAGTCCTGCCAAAAGTGTCTTTCAGAAACAATTTTGTTGGATAATCACCAGGGGTTATTCCCCCACGCTGGCCACTTCGCACTGATGGAAGTGGACGTGCCAGGACCAGCTCAAGTATCACTCGTCAATTAAACGCCGTGCAGCTCGCTAATCGTTGCACCACCACTCCCCCCCCCCCCCCCCCCCCACCCCACTGATTTAACTAGTGGTGAATATACACAAATGCACCACTGAGTAGGTGTTCGAGGCTGCGCATGTAGCTTTGCTACTCAATGTTGGTTCCTGAAGAAGCTCCCAGCACGTGCGGCGAAACGCCGGGCCGCCGCGTTGAATGGCGCGTGAGACAACCCGAAGAATAAAAAGAAAAAAAACCAAGATCGGAGAGCTTCACTGTGCAAATATACCTTCAAAAATCCAAAATTATGGCAAATTTTGACGTAAAACTTTCGTGACTGCAGGAATTCATATTCTTGGTTCTTTCGGTAAAATCACGTAAAAAAAAAAAAATCATTTTTTTGTATTTGTTAATAAATTAAAATGTAATTTTTTTTAAATATTTTATTATTTTAATTATATCTACGTTACTTTACCGAAAAAAACAAGGATAAGTGATGGCAAACGACCGCCTGCACCAACATTGTTGTTGCCCGGCCTCCAAAGGAGACGGGATGGGGAGGTGCTGCGGCTCCTCCCATCTGACAGCTCTTCCCGTTTGACCTCGAGCACATAATTCATCTTCATTTACCCCCCCCCCCTTTGGGCGCGCTCTTGCGTGCGCGTGCGTGCGCGCGCGAGAGGGAGCGCGCGCCTAGCCCGGGCGAGCTGCTTCGTGAGCCTAAACGGACGGGCGCCCCGTCGGCCCAGCTGGGCGCCTTTCGGGAGCAGCAGATTTCCCGCTGCTAACTTTCACGTTCAACCTCTGAGCGCTCACTTTCTGGCGCGGAGGCAGGTAACGACTTCTACTGCTGGCGCCTGCTCGCCTACCCGGCGCGCCGTTTGCGCTTTCGTAAAAAGAGTCCGCTTTGAGAGAGATGCTTTAAACAACAACAACAACAAAACACGCTTTGATTTAGTGGCGCTCGCGAGGTGGAAGAGGGGGGGGTATGTGTCGCAGTAGAAGGCGGACAGCGAGGGAGACGGTCGCCGATTGAAGGAGGGAGGGGTGGGGTGATGGGTCTCGCTTTATCGTCAAACTGCATCTGCTCAAATTGTTTGTCGCTTCTGACGGCGACGGCCCCGTTTCGCCTCGACGTCGCGCGGCTCGGAGCTTTGAGCCTCTCGGCGAGCGGAGATTGATTCACGGCGCTCGACGGATGGCACAGCGTTTTAGCTTCCTCCGCGGTGGTGTCGCGTCCTACCCAACTGTTTTGCGCGCAGCGTTTGCAAGCGCTGCTCCACACGCGTCACCGCGCTGCAAAGCGTTTGCCAATGGAACTCAGCCCCTTGCAAATAAATAAAGCGTTCCGTTCAGGCGAATGTCGTATTACGTGCGCAGTTGCAGTCAGCCACCGTGCGGCAGCAGCAGTGGCACATGCACTGAATGTTGGGTTTCGGGTGAGGTGTGCAGAATTGTTGAGAGGCGAGCCCTCTTAAATGTTCTGATGTCACCGATGGGCACGATTTCTGGTGAAAGTGCTGGCGAGACATTTTAATGCGCCTTGATTTACATATCTTTAAATCATGATTCAGGAATTCGATGGTCAGGCTCAAAATTATGTCTCCCACCACGAGGAATGTGAAATTTTCACCTCTAACTCCTGACCACCAAATGGAAATGAGGACTATCCCATGGTCTTTGCGGAAGGACATGTGAATTTAGATTTTTTAAATTACATTATCGTAAATTCAGACAGGCCCCTGCCATGGGAATGTGGAGTTTCCACCACTGGCTCAGGGTGGCTAGTGTCACCCCATTACCAATTTGAGCTCGGAGACACATTGACTTTTGACTTTTAATTATTATATTTTGCATTTAATTTGGTCCAAATTCTACCAGCGTCTGATTTAACAACCACAATGTACATCAACTCAGGGATTTTACCAGTAATTCACAGGAATTAACAGCCCAGCATCCTGCCTCCAAAAATACACCCCAGAGTTTAGGTTCTGTTGCTCTACATAAAAACAAATTAACATTAAACCCTTTCCAATCACAGCAGTGAAACAATGTTTATCCGGTAACGTTTCATTTCTTCCATTTGTAAGTGGAAACATATTCATCACGTAAAAAAGGGTTCAAAATAAATTACTGATTAAAGTCTGTGTAATAAATGTACCTGCTTTCTGACGAAAGTTACGCCGAATGCCTAAAAACGTGTTGGAAGTTTTTTTTTCTGAGACTTATTTTTAATAAACTAACCGGATTTTTTTAAAATCAGATTTAGTTGTCTGATTTAACATACAAAATAAAATGTAATGTTGCAGTGAACACACCCTTTGAGGCCTGGTGAGATGAACTGTAAGCGGTCAAGGTGTAGCCCTGGCAACTGCTTGCTTATGCCATTGCTGATAGAAATATCTCCACTCGGCCAGGCTCTAGAGAGC
Organism: Entosphenus tridentatus; assembly: GCA_014621495.2. NCBI lineage: Eukaryota > Metazoa > Chordata > Hyperoartia > Petromyzontiformes > Petromyzontidae > Entosphenus > Entosphenus tridentatus. Next base: position 8,517,087 of record CM025640.2, read on the forward strand.
CAGTCTAGAAGAGATTTGGTCTACAAATTCCACTCTGGCTAAATGCCTTAAAAGAGGTGGATGTACCCACAATTTACCCCACCCACTCGTGACTTGCTGGGCAGACAGAGGCAGTGGTATTTTAGAAACAATTCAACTGTTGTGCCGGGAGATCGAACCGGCGACCTCTGCACAGTTACACCACGGCAGCATCCCCACATTATAATTGTAAGAGTGTGAGTTAAACCCAACGAAACTATGTCGCTCTTTTGTTCAGAAGCGACCTGGCCACATATTATAACTTAACGAAGCGGCTTATCGAGTGGTAATTTATAGCGGCCAAATACTCTAAGCGCATGTTTCGAAACGTGGAGGGAAAAGCCGGAAAACCCAGAGAAAAGAAATCCACGCAACCACGGGGAGAACATGCAAACTTGAAATATATAGGCGTCAGGGTGGTGATCGAACCCACGACCTCTGGCATAGCAGGCGATGTTGTTAACATCTCCAATTTTACCCTTCTTCAGATGCACGCATTACGTCAATATTTGCATTGCCTTCCAGTTGCTGAAGGAATACTCTTATATAAGCGCGCAACTTTATATATCTGTGATGAACGCTGCACTTTCCGTCGTTTCATGCAGGGGGCGCTGCAAACCTACGTGCCCCCTGCATGAACGACAGTTACGTTGGAATCGATCTGACGACGGCGGTCTTCTCGCACGGCCAGCAGCTCTATGTCGCCTTATCTCGATCCCGCAATCCCAAACAGGTGAAAGTCCGCATCGACACGAACCCCCCGCAAGGCCATCTACTTAGCGACGAGAGAAAATTAACACGAAATGTCGTTTTCAACTAAGTCTTCCAGATGTAAAATGATATACGCTTTTAATGAAGAAATACAATTATCTAATTCAAAACAAAATACAATTCAAAGATGTTTCATTTTAAAACTTTAAAACGGAGCATCGGGTGCTTGCGTGAATGCGTTGTTCGTGTGCAATCTTTTTCGTGACTTTCCTGGCCGAAGGCCGTAAATGGTTGCAATCAGTGCTGCAGGCGCCCCAGAACAACCCAAAGTACACTATAAGGTTGCAAATCATAGCACACAAAGTGCTCGCCACAAATGAAACACAACGCCCTACTGATCTCGTCAAGGGGCAAAAACCATCACGCAAACTCCGGTCCATCCTCACAGCGCATTTGGTTAACCATCGGAGAAAGACAGGCGCTACATCGCACGCTTTCAGATGCGCTTCCGCGGCCGTCTGGAAAGCTCTTCCTTTTGATGTTATGTAGCCACTGGAACTGTGCACTTTTAAATCTCAACTGAAAACTCATTTCTTTAGAAATCATTTTTGTGTTTAGTTTGTTCTCCTTCCGGTGTGAAAGAAGTTCCACGTACATACATTATTCTATTCTTGCGCACGATTGCAGAAATGTTCAGGAGTGAAATGACCAATGTCGAAGTCTGCTATTCATGAGAGGGCTTTAGGAGAGAGTTTGCGTCGTTCCGAAGGAATGAAAACTACAGTGGTTTAAATCTTGATTTAAAGCTTTCGTGACTGCAGGAATTCATACTCTTGTGTCTTCCAGTCAAGTCACTTGAATAAAAAAATAATAGATCACGACGTTTCGATCGCAACGCAAGCAATTGACGATTGACCGTTTTACTCTATGATCCATAGTTTGGGTCGCATGGCCACAGCCGTAACAACTGTGGTGTGCCTTTAATTCATCATTCACGATGGAGACGTGATGTTCTGATGCAGTTGTCTTCAAGGGAACGTCAAAGCCAGGCTGAAAATCGTGAACGTCCAAAGGTAATTGCAAACGGCCGGTCGCACACGCAGCATACAGGGGGTTCAATGCAACTCCCGTTTGCCCACGCAACCCGAAACCGCCGCCGTTTACGTCCGTGTTCTGTCATCGGGAAAAGGAAAATGATCGTGGAGACATTTCATCCGCCTGACCGCTGGCTGGGATGGGGCTCAGCTTCTGTTTAGCAGCCACTGGCTGCCTCTGCGACACGAGCTCACGCTGGCATTTTAATTGGAAAGGTGGGTTCCTTCACTCTTAACACTTTTGCACGTGGCACTGCTGTCGGTCTGGCTGCTGTGTCTCTTATCCATGACTGGTAAGTCACACTGCAGTCGTATCAGATGGCCCAGTCGAGCTCAATTGAGTATCATATCCGAGTGTTATATTTAGCCACAAAATGAACACCCTCGAATTCTTTATTACCAGGTCAGAGTATGAACAGACAGCGAGTTTTTCTTTTGGACAAAATTAATAAGGCTGTGCATTTCTGTACTATGGCTTAGTCAAAAAGAGACATTTTTTTACATAGAATGGAGCAATTATATGCATTGCATTACTTTTAAAGTATTCCTGTATGCGTGTTTATGGCAATGTAAAAACATTTGGCTATTTTGTTGGTTATGTTATGGGTCGATGTAATGTATACATTATTGTGTCTATGAATTACAACAACACAATGTTTAAACTTGATCTATCAAGAATGCAAAGAAGTCGACTGTATTTAGTTTCGCGTTCCGCTTGATACACACAAAGACAACGATTCCCTCGATTAGCATTTAAGAGATTGTTAAGTTAGTCAATTTATGTTAGCAAGCACCGATGATGGCTGGGCACGGCACTCACACGCACGCATGGACACTCATTTAATTGTGCTTTGCCGTGTTTTTCAGGATTGTTGACGAATGGGTTAAGACTGACCACTCCCCCTCATGGGTCCTGACAAACGATTAATTAAAACATGAGCGCCGAATAATATAGACGAGTCTGGCTAGCCCAGAGGGTCTGCCAGGGATAATAATGCAGTTTAATGCACGTGGGAGTCAGGGATGGAGGGGGGGGAGGCAATGGGGGGGGGGTGGGCTGAAGGGACACGGGGAGAGAAAGAGGGCAGGTCACTCTTATTTGGCTCGCACAGTCGCACACTCACTAAATTACGCAACGCTCGGGGTAGCGATGCCCTCCCTCATTGTGGCACGGGGCAATCGTCACATTGTGATTTCTGCTCTTGCAACGCGGCGCAAGTCAGTTTACGCTCTCTCTCTCTCTCGTGGGCAGGGAAACAACCCAGAGGCGTCGGCGTGAGTCGGTGTCAACAATTTCCCAAGCTCTGCGGTCCTCTATACTTTAAGGGTTTTACCGGCCAATTAGTGAGTGTTTGCACGTGGACGGAAACCAGAGCGCCTGGAGAAAACCCCACGCGAGTGAGGGGGAAGCACCGTCCGTCTTGGAAGAGATGATGTTTGCCCGCTGCTGTGGGTAATCTGCAAGGCAGAGTTTGACCGAGGGAAGGCCCCACGAGGGAAGGCCCCACGACACGTTCAGATGCCACCTGCCACTGACGGCGCAAGGCCAGGAGTCCGACTTGGTATACGCATGCGCGCTCACACAGAAGCCCACAGTACCAACCCAGCATTCCTCTCTTATTTTCTTTCTCCTACATTTTTGAGCAAAACAGTGCACACGTAATTTGCCGTGAACAGAAGCGTGCCGTTAACAGCAACGTATGCTGCTAACGACAAATGTGCTTTTAGCACGATCGGTTACACAGTCCTGATTGGCAGAGACTGTGCCCTGGCAAGAGTTCCCGACGGTCATCAGCGGAGGAGGCAGGGGCAGCGTTCGCGTGTCACAGCTTTGGCTCGTTTCAATGAACTATACGACGTTTTATTTGACTAGGTAAGGTCTATGTAGCTCTTTTTCAGGCGCTACCTTGCCACAAATGATAGCTCAAAGAAGTGTCTCATCATGTTGAAATGTATAGCAGCCAAATCATCGAAACGCGCGTTGATTCTAAATGTGTGACGGGGAAAACTGGAGGACCCGGAGAAAACTCCACACGACCACGGGGAGAGAGAGACACGCGCAAACTCCGAATACACAGCAGGCATCGTTGGTCGTGATTTGAACCCACGACCTCCTGCACACCAGGCGAGGGAGATAACATCTCGTCACTGAGCCCCGCCAAGAGCAGCGCTCGACGAAACCCCACAAGGAGTGCGGTGATTTACTCCGCCGCTCTTACAAAAGCCCGTGGGCAGCCCGGGAGCCCTTTGTGAAACATTGCTGCGTCTGTTTAGCATGACCGCTGGCGCCATTTGTCGCCTCCAAGATGACAACAGTAAGTTTGCCCGGCGTAAGATGATGATGATCATCATCATCATTTAAATGTGCTCGATATGTTCTCGCCAATGTAGGCAAGTCCTTGAAGTAGAAATCACTAATTGGACCTCCGATTGTCGCAAGAAAAATGTTTTTCGCATGTTTGTAACGTAGAAAAACAGAAACAGGATCATTAAGAAATATTAGAAATCGCTACTAATTATGGATCATGTGTTGAACTTTTTTGGCACCGAACGGAGCCAACCGTGTTAATCAAAGGAGCGATAAATATAATTATCTCAAAACGTTGATAGCACTGGCAGAGCCAGTGGGATGGGGGGGGGGTTGCACGTGCCCCCCAATGATCCGATCGAAATCCCTAATTTCGAACGCATCATTGGGGTTTATTAGTAATAAATCGGCATTTTGCGACCCCCACTGCCACTGTGTATCATATTAGTACGTGCCAGGGACTCTGAGATGATAGGACAATAGTCTGAGTCCATTATTGGCAATAAGTGACGGCAAAGCAGTTATAAGTGACTCAGAATTGTGCGCAGTTGCGTATACAGGACACGACTTCCCTGAAGGCATTCACCTTCAGCGAGCGCGATGCTGATCACACACGGTACGATTTCGACCCTCGATCGATGGCTGCACCATCGCCGCACACGCGTCGAATAAAAAGCAAGGGACAAGTCCTAACTTACTAACAACTCCTCTATAATTTTTCATTGCTGGAGGGGTTGCCCCCCCCTACCTGAAAATCCTGGCTCCGCCATTGTTTGATAGGTGTGTCGCTAGGAGCTTTGATACACACGTTGCCGCTAAATAAATAGCAAACCATCGCTCGACCTGGCGACAAAATCTCTAAATTGTCAACACTGGTTGATTACCTGGCTTAATGCTGCGTTTACCTACCTACATGTGCACACATCTTCCCGCCGTGTGGATGACGAACTACTGAAACGCTGTGAGTTGAAATTACAGTCAGAGGTTAACTCATATCTTTGTCTCCTTCTGGAGTTATCAGTTTGTCGAAAGTCGGGAATTGTTGTCCGAAGGAGAGATGGGCACCCACAAAAGGGAATATGGAATTTCCATCGATAGCCCTGAAACAACAAACACGCATCGGCATTGCCCTCCTGCACTCATTTGGACGAGGAGACATTTTGACTTGTGACTTGAATTAAATTTTAGTCTCAAAATCGTTCACGAGCTGCAACAAAAGATCTTGCGGAGCAAATTCAATGCAAACTGGCGCTGCATTCGCTTTCATCGCCCTCTTTAATGTAAACTTTTTAACAATCAGAAAAGAAAACTATTTTCTCACCTCTCAACACTTTGTCAAATTAGTGGCCAGCCCTCCTTTAATCTAAAAGAAAAAGTCGAGTGGTTCATTCCTTGATTGTGCAAAGCTACTTCTATAAAAAAAAAATGTCCTCTGTAGTAAACCGCATTGATGATAGGTGTATGCAAAGGACGAGAGCATATGATCATACACTCCTTCCCTTCTTTGCTCGTCGAGTTGAAGCGCATTGTGCCCTCTCCTCCCGATTGATTACCGATGTTATATGTTCTGCAGTCACCACCTACGGCGGGTGGGATGCCATCCCCCGTTCACGCCTTCACGCGCGCGTGCAATAACACAACGAGGGATGAAAAGAATCCGAAATCAATTGGTCACCTTCATCAAGACCGGGTGTCTGCCACCAAAATATTTACATTTTTAATGTCCGGGGGCCAGTGGGTGTCACGAGACATCCCTTTGTTGATTGGGTTAATAAGACCACGCGGACAATAATGTGTGTTCTGCTTCAAACAACATTTCTTCGGGATGTGACGAGACCGGAGCTAATTAGCAACCGAGTCAACGCAGCCTCGTGTGACTGCCTGGAGTAGCGGTGTCGCCTTTGTTACTGGACAGGTAGAGGTGGCTCGTTGGGTGTCTGGGCAAGTGTGGGGTGCTGGCCACAACACGCATCTGTGTCACATTTACCTGAATAGGTGCTGGTTAATGTAACAAAAACAAAGTCGAATTGATTCCTTGCTGAAATGAGCAGAGGGAATATGACCGTCTCTTCTGCAGAGCACTGAGGCCAGTCGCGGGAATTACACGTCCCTGTGGAATGTTGACGTCGTCACAAAGGTGATATACATTGTATCGACCTTTTGCGACCCTTGGAGGGATGATGGATCGAGTCAACCACCCAAACCATAATTTTAACTTGAACCCTTCTGATTGCGAGCCGCTCGTACAGTGAACGGTCTTTGGTAATAAACAGGAGGTGTCAAGATGTTACAACACCAAAGAGAATCCTTATTCAAGGAATCCTGTCCGCATTAACCACACGTGCGTGTGGTGAACATGCAAACAAAAAAGACATGCTCTGATAATATATGCATTGTCTTTGAAGGTCTTTGTATTTGTCAGTGTGCTGCTATGTGACTGCGCGTGTATGTGTGCATTTCCATGCATGTGTGTGTGTGTGTGTACCTTTAGTATTAATCATAAATGGCCTATTACCCCAAAAAATCCATACAATTATTTCATCTGTTGTTATTGACTGTCATTAAATATGAAGTCTGGCTTTTGGCAGAGTATTAAACTGGTGTCCATATGGATTGTAAATGTACTTTCTATATTTATTTATTTCGCCAGACAGTCATAAGTATTGCTCTTTACAAAAGCGTGGAGATTAAGACAGCTATTTGCTTCACATTATCTTATGCCGTATTCATATGCCTTCAATGCTACTTCCATTTATATGCCGTTTCTTTTCGGTGGTTAAATATTAACAAGTGTAGAAAGGAAAGAAGATGAATGACTAAGTCTAACACCGCCGCGCGGATTTGGTGAATCGGATGTAGGCATCTACCTTGAAAGCTTTGTGCAATAAAATCACTCATGAATAATGGTAAATACGACGTAATGGCTCGCGTAGATTGAATAACACCGGGCTGAGTGTTTAAAGACGGAAAGAGTGGCCAAAAGTTCTGTTGCGAATTCAGCTCGCTCCCCTCCTCTGAACGCAAATGTACTCTTCGCTATTAGCACACACACGCAATTATTCGTCACATACTGAGTCATATTATAACTGGCGGGACGATGCCGCTCGGCTGGCCTGGGAATTTCCAAGAAAGCGCTGGAGGCTGTGTATAGTAGTGTATAGTGTAGCAGTTTATAGAATGTAGTGTATAGTG
>CM025640.2:8529642-8585693 GCA_014621495.2 Entosphenus tridentatus
TAGACGGCTACTTGCGTTGTGGCCGAAACGTCGTGAGAATTATTTTATTATGTTTAATTTTTATTATTTTATTACTTCCCTTCTACGTGACTTTACCGAAAGAACCAAGAAGAAGGGTTCCATCGCTGATCGGATTCCTCCAGTCTAAACGAAGATTCTGATTCTGTCTTTCAAAACCGCACGGTCTACCGTGATGAGGTTGAACTCAGCTGGGGCCGCCTCTAGCGGTAGCTTCTACGGGTAACGGGTTGACCGCTTTCGACAATGCTGGCGCGTTTGAGTCAGCGAGGACCCGTGTCCGTGGGGTCTGAACTCCCACCCCCAGGCGCTCACGTGAACTGAAGTGCGGCACTGGCGACGCTTCTCAACGTGCACACGAGTTGTGTCTTGTGCCGTCTGACATGATAGTTGGTGTGCGACCGGCAATGGCGGGGGGAGTCTGTGCATTGCATCCGAAAGGAGCATCTCACCACCTGGGCGCCTCGGTTGACTGATGTATTCTCACCGCAAAGTGCCCTTTAGAACTTCCGGTCACCACATTCAATCTTTAAAAAACACGGCCTCTTATTCCTGAACAGTGAATCACCACCTGTTCGCGCGGTTCTTATAAATGGTTTAAGCATTAAATGAAAGGGGGGGAAAACATCTATGCAAATGACCCTGCGCATTGCGCTCTTTCCGCTGTGTCTGTAATGGTTATGATACGTCTTCGGTGGTCGGCTGCCTGGGTCACCCAGTGGATATAATCCTCAACTCACAATAGGAATTCTTGATTTGAAGCTTTCGTGACTGCAATGATTCATATTCTTAGGTTTTTTCGGTAAAGTCACGTAAGTAAAAAATGTAAATTATTTAATTTTACTTTTATTAATTTAAATTTTAAATTTTTACCAACGTGACTTTACCGAAAAAAACCTAAGAATATGAATATCACAATAGGAAGATTATCATTTCTGGGTTTTGAGCATCAACATAAAATACATTCAAGATTGGTTGATGAAATAGTCCACTGTGTGCAAAGTCAACAATAGTCATCCTGTAGATAAATTAGCTCCCAGCTCAAGATAATGGAATTTAATCCACCGGATTAGGGCTTCCATCACAGTACTGCCCGTGCTTGTTAGAGTTGTATTTTAATTTCACCGTGAAACCACGTAGAAATCTCGATGTGCCTGCAATATGTGCTATGTTAGGACCTTCTCGAGTCATTTGCGTGAGTAATATTTGGTTGAAAGACAACATGGCAATAATGTGCTGAGTTTCAAAGTATGTTGAACTTCATTCGCACCGTACGTAGCCAACCGTACTAATCGGAGGTGCTAACCACTGCGCCCCCCCCCCCACCATCCTCCTCCACTGCAAAAAGGCTAATATATTAAATAGAACGTCTTATTGAGAGTTTAATTACACCCCACTATCTGCTTAGTTGTAAATATGCTCGTTGGATTTTTCTAAATTGTACACTTATATCTCTATCGATTTCCATCTGCCTGCGTGTACGGTCCAATCATTACAGAGAATGAGAGAGAGAAAAACTATTATTCATCGTATATCTACCAGATTCTTGTACAAAGCGAGAGGTGCAAATATGTAATGCAAAGGGAATTGGTGTCATTTGGTTAAATTGCTGTAATTATCATATTTACAATTCCGTTTGCAAATAGTTAAGTGATTTGCAGGCATCTGCTAACAGCATCTGCTCCGATAGCCAAGCACATTTGTCGCACTTTGTAAAATTGCATTTCCCCGCCCCCCCTTCCTTGCAACAGCACAGTGCCGGCAGTGACTGGGCCTCCTGGCACGGTGCATCAAAGCCACAACGCTGTCCTCGCCTGCTTTATTATGATTATTACTACGACGCTTGACTACCCAGGTAGCCCTCGCTGAGTGTCGCGACTCTCTCTTTTCCAGCAAGATTCTGCCAGGTAGGCGGTGATGTTTTCACTGTCGGAGGCGATGCCACGTGTCATCCCAATCGAGTAATTTGCAGGTACATTTCCAGCATTGGGATGTATGGCCAATACCAGTAACATTGTTTTTCTTTACTGTGGGAGTAAAACCGGAAAAGCCAGAAGAAACCCATGCAGAACAGGGGGAGAACATACAAACTTCACGCAGAAAGGTGTCCGAGTCAGGAGTCGAACCCAGGCTATTCTTGCTGTGAGTCACAAGTGTTACCACGGTGCTCACTGCCCTGTCTAATGAGGGGTTATGCATTTGCGATTCGTGAGGTCAAAGGGCCACTTAAGCTTGTAGGATTTCTCCAAGGGAGCGACTCCTGTTATTTAGAAAGTGATGACAAATATCTAGGGTTTTTCTTTTCTTTAGCTCATATTAATGCATATTATTAACTCAAAAAGAACAGAGACAGAGTGACCCACTGGGATCAAATTGCACTCTGCTGCCAACTTGTATAAAAGGTCAAAGTCCAGCTCTGAAATTACTTGCTCATATCATTGCTGGAGCAAAGTCTCCCCAGTAAAGGTAGCTCTAAAGAGCCCTCCCAGAGGGAAATTTGGCCTACTCTTCCACGCAGGCCAAATTTCTCTATCAGGTGGGAGTATCTACACTTCACCCTACCACACGTGAACTGTCGATGGACTAACAGCCGTGAATCCATCAACACTGCTGGGTGGACCGAGGCGGGGTGGATTTAATAAACAAAAATGCCCCATTGTTTCAACTTCGACTCGAGCGTGCTCACCATTACACCGCGGCAGCATTCCCAACTCGCGTGTGGCAACCAAAGTGGCTCTTCGCTCGGTATCGGCAAAAGGTATTGAGTCAATGTTGTCAACTCCAAGGGGTAATTCTCTCCATGGGATTATCATGGGGGATTTCCAAGAGGGTGGTGAAAAGTCAGCGGCGTCTACAGGGAATCCTCTACTTACGAACCTTCGAAATGTTGAGAGATACGAACAAACCCGTCCTGGACCGAGAGTCATATGTTGAACCGCCGAACAATAGATAGTGGTGGTGGCATCTCCATATGCATAACATGAAGAACCAGTGGCATCTACATCTACAGAAGATTATTCAACTGTTAAAAGCCATTCCTCGTGTTTAGTGTACATGCCGTACAACATGTTTCGAATCGGCAGAAGTAAAGTTGTAAATTGATCTACGAACAGACCTCTGGAACCGAACTCGTTCGTAAGTAGAGGAGCCCAAGTATCGTTTTTCTGAACTAAAGTCCCTGTACCTGGTCAGACAAATTTCATGAAAGCAGCTCATGCCCACGATCAAATCACGTGGAATGTGCCCGATGTCATCAGTTCTCTGAAGTTAAGCTAGGGTTTGATCCTGGATCGTGCTTGAATGGTGTGACCACGATGTAGAACATGTGCTATAGGCTGCTGCTCGACTGCATTATGGACAGCAGAATGCAGTGCAGCATGGTTCGCCAAACCCACACCCTGAGCGGCGTGACAAGGTATGGTCAAATAACTCCCCTCGATATGCACGCTCCCTTAATATGTACATCGAGTCAAGTTAGAGGAGCAGATTTACATCTTTGACCAAATGGCTGAATTGTCAGGCTTGATAATTTTTCCCGACCATGATGAAGATATTGGTGGTTTCAGATTTTTGTTGTTGTTGCTATAATCAGACAAAACCCATCGTTTGTCAGTATTTGAATCGGGCCAAAAAGGGGTCTCTGGTCAAACAAGTATAGGTGGTGTGCATCTCAGTTGGCAAGCTCTTAGGCAGTCGTTTTGGCAGTCCCTCCACGGAGCACGTCGACTTCACGCAAGATTTGGCTCTGGTTTATCTACCCCGAAAGGAATCCTGGGCTGAGTTGATCCCGAAACAGGATTTGAACTGCAAGTCAAATGCTCCAAGCACCGCAACCAGCCGTGCCGATTAAAATACCCCAGGGGCCTAAAAATAACTCCGTTAAAACACAACTGTATGCTTGTCTGCTTCTGAATGATGAATTAAAAGCTTGCTCATTTTGGAGCTTGGCACGTGCGGCCTTCATCTCGTCCAAGAAACTGATTAGAATCTGGCTTTTCAGGAGGGTTTTTTTTGTTGTTGGATCAGGGACTGCAAACGGCAGTCCAAAAATTTGGAGTAAAGGGGACACTCTACCATTCCATCACCTCTTCCCCCCCCCCTCCCACCAGCATCCACCCCACCCACAACCCAACCGTGGCACGCGCCACCGTGAAATATGTGGCTTTATCGCACGCCGCCACATCACGGTAAATCAGCAACGGTGCGGCAAATTACACGCGATTTTTCACTAACGATGGGCAGGATGCCATGGAAAAAATGACAACATACCCATATTTTTGCTCCTCGGGGGAGTCACGAGTCATTTTCATATTGCCGCACGGAGCATTAATTGTTCTATAAATCTGCGAAACTTTTCCATTTCCACTCATCTGTTTCCAATGAAGGCAATTTTTTTTCTCTCCAAAGCTTGTTAACTGTGTGTGTAACAAGTGATTGCTATGTTACAACCAGATGCGCGCGAGGCATCTGGTCGCGTGGTGCCGAGTTCAGATCACTCAACTCGCGATTGGAAGGTTCGCGAGTGGAAGGTTCGCGAGTTCAAACCCCGGTTGGGTGTCGAAACGGCCTTTCTCTCCTCGACAGTCAATAAAAGGATTATCCGTTTACTACTGCGGAGGAGTTCGTGCCTGTGCTGTACTGGTGCGTTTTTGTGTCGTACTATATTGTAGTCCGACGTGATGTCCGACGTTTCACTTTATACCCTTGGAGCTTCGTCAATAAATGAATGTACGCTCGTTCGCAACGTGTGCAGTAAAACGTCGGACAACCTGAACACAGATTGGAGAGGATTATCTGTTTGTTCGAAACCCAGCAGTGGTTGGTCCTGTCTAGAGACTGGCTCACAGAAATTTCGAATTTTCTCCAACTGCTCAGCATTGTTCCATGCTTATTTGACCAGGGAGGCATTTAAACTTTTTTGGGCTGATGTGGTGTAGGTATGAATGTAGATTAATTTGGGAAAGCCACGAGTTGACATCTTAGGACATCTTTGTGATACTGTGATGGCCAATGGCAGAGCCAGGATTTTCAGGTAGGGGGGCAACCCCTCCAGCAATGAAAAATGATAGAGGAGTTGTTAGTAAGTAAGGACTTGTCCCTTGCTTTTTATTCGACGCGTGGCGCAGCCATCGATCGAGGTTCGAATTCGAACCGTGTATGATCGGCATCGCGCTCGCTGAAGGTGAATGCCTTCAGGGAAGTCGTGTACTGCATACGCAACTGTGTACAATTATGTGAGTCACTTATAACTGCTTTACCTTTACTTATTGCCAATTATGGACTCAGACTATTGTCCTGTCATCTCATAGAGTCCCCTGGCACGTAATAATATGCTACACAGTGGCAGTGGGGGTCGCAAAATGCAGATTTATTACTAATAAACCCCAATGATCCGATCGAAATTATGGATTTCGATCGGATTATTGGGGGGGCACGTGCCACTTCCCCCCCGCCCCCACTGGCTCCGCCAGTGGTGATGGCAGTGTTACTTAAGTACAAGTTAACAAAACAAATCAACACATTCGTTAATAACACTGCCTTAAAATGGAAAATAAAAATGTACATATTGACAACCTTTTTGGGCTATGGCCCCCTTTCTATAACATATGCATGCAGGGTTTGCACGATATCGATGGTGTGCTATAGTTTGCGAAATAAAATCACTTGGAGACGGATTTTTTTCACCCAGTTAGCCAACTCTCGTGAGCTGATTCATTGCTGATGAAATGGTGCGTGAATGCCTGCCGTTGGCAAACAGGTAACACAATCCGCACACTTGCATGCGGGATGTAGGAGTCACGGTTGTGATTCTGGTGTGTGCCACGCAGACGCCTCAGCCCACACACGTGCGGCGAGGGATCGTGTTTTATCGTAATATCGGCCTCTATGATACGCATTGAGCAAGGCGTTCATAAAAACACATTGGCTTGTTTGTTTAGTGTTTACTCTTCTTAGAAATTGCTTGTCTGATCATCTCGGGTTAGTTTTTGGAGGCAAGCCTAATCGTTTGGCTTCACGGTTGATTAATGCATGGGTTCCTCCAGAAACAGATCTATGCCACTGCGAGTGGCCACGTGGATTGTTCGAATGCTCACTGTGCAGGAAAGGTTACCACTCCTCTGTTGAGAGCTGGACCGGGACCGCCTGGACCGATGTGGAATACAGGAGGTCCCGAGGCTGGTTCTGGCTCCAATCATCATGACGGGTGGACAGTCCTCCACTCGGGGCAGAAAACTGCCATACAGGCATGAACATCTGCTGAACTGTGCAGAACAGCGAATGCGGGCCCGTGTCCTTGATACGAGGACCTACTTTAGAGGTGATCTGGTCATGTGACCATCGGCTTGTCGTCTGTCAGATGTGCTTGTCATCGAACACTCCACTCCCTTAACTCCCCCTGAGTGATGCAGCAGTTGTGTAGAGAGTGGAGAAGTGTCCGTACCTGGGCAGTGTGTGCTTATGACCAGCTCCGGTTTGGCAGCGGAGGTCTCACTCCGATTCAGTCGAGCGGCATTATCTTCATCAGCTATGTAACGCTGTGAGGATGCTACCTGATCTGACCTTCCAAACGAAGCTTCAGGTCTTTTCGGCCACTGTTATGCCCTCCCTTCTCTATGCTTGTGAAACATGGACTCCTCTAAATGAACAACTGCTCCGATTGTTTCAGGCTGACTTTAACTATGATCCACCTTGGGTCTAACCAGGCTAGATGATGCGAGGAGCTTACAAATCTGTGAAAGATCTGGACACAGTCCCATCATTGATAGTTAATAAAATATAGATTAATTAGAGGTATGTTAGTATTATCTTTCTTAACCCTTTCCCCTTCCGAGACGTCTGCAAGTTGCAAGTTACGTTGACCGGTGAACCTCGGAACGCGCAAGCGGTTGCCATTAATTTGATTTAGAGAGGGCATAGTGCTGCTGCTAACAACCTCAAGTTACTGGATTTAGTCTAGCAAAACGCCGGTACCCATTTACACGTTGTCAGATTCCTCTTCAACTACTACGCCGGTGCTGTCACTGCTGAAGGAGTAATATCTTGGCACGTTTGATTCACGTCTGCAAGTTGCAGGGTGGGTGTTCCATTAACCTCTGAAAACTTTGGACGCACAAGGGGCTCAGAATTAATTTGATTCAGAGAGGCGTAGTGCTGCTGTTTAAAAAAAAAAAACATTGCACTCACCATAGAGAACTGTAGCGACACGACTGCACTCTTTGATAGCTGGCGCAAACCTGTGCCACACGCCCTCCCGCATGGCCTTTTACTTCCGATTCCGTTCAGTTGACGTACACGAAAACGTACGTGTACGTCATTGCAATGGGAAAGGGTTAAAGGGACAAAGTAACCATTGCTGAAACATATACCTGTCTTCCATTGGTAGCCAGTATCCGATTGGTAGAGATGTTAAAAGTGGATTTGTTTTTGCTTCGTCAGAAAATTAATGCACTATGCTGTGTGAACGATTACGGACAAACATATCCCTTAACTATTCTTGGTTCTTTCAGTAAAGTCACGTAGAAGGGAAATAAAAACATAATATGCTGCATACGTGACTTTACCGAAAGAACCAAGAATACGAATCCCTGCAGTCACGAAAGCTTTAAATCAAGCCATCCGGCTACCATGAGAGATTCGTCCATGAGGCGATCCACATATACAAACAGAGAGACAATTTCAACCGAGAAGATGGATTCTGGCTCAGCAATCATTGGAAGGACGTAATAAACCATTTTGGATCTTAACTGATTGTGTTCACGTTTATGGTGACTTTCAGACCGCAGTCCACTCACTGACATTGACTATATATCTTGTATTCTCCGCAAGGAATGGATTCTTTGCTCCACTGCAAGCCTCCTACCACTAGTCTCCCATTGCGCCATATTATTAACATTCCTTCCCTTTATTAATTCTGACCTCACTTCCTCCCTTTGATGCTGCTAATCCTGCATAATGCATGGGCATAGTGACTTTAAACCCCTCGCCAGACCCCCTACGCATTTCACAAGTAGCACTAATCACATTTCTGCATTTCCCATAAATATGCTAAATTCCTCTTGATATGCAAATTATTTTGTCAAGATGCTCTTCGCCCCTCCATCCCAACATAAATAGTCGCTTCAAGCCTGGGGCGTTCCATTCAGATTATGTCTCCTTGACAGACCTGTTCTTCACCTGAAGACGGCTACTTGCGTTGTGGCCGAAACGTCGTGAGAATTATTTTATTATGTTTTGTTTTTATTATTTTATTAATTTCTTTCTACGTGACTTTACCGAAAGAACCAAGAAGATGAATTCCTGCAGTCACGAAAGCTTTAAATCGAAATTTATCCCTTAACTGTTTAATTTATTTTGTTGGGGTAGTTCACTGTCTTTTAGTGGTCTATCAAATACCATGAACAACATCAAGCACATCCTTTATGCTGTGGCGAGCATTCAAATCAAGTCGAGATCAATTTGTGCCTTCTCTAAACAAGCAGCGATGGTGCTCAACTATATTGGAACTAGCTCCAAGACAGGGCCAGTTACTCCCTAGAACAACCACCATTGACATCCCAGAACGTGGTACTCACTTACCCACCATGAGGGGATGATGTGCCAACTCGTACCATGATCATCGTTTATCCTGAGATGAGCACGTGTTTAATTCGTACCTTTTAATTTTAATGAATGATAACGTGCAACGTGCTCGGACGTAATTTGGCTATTAAAGCGTCAATGTGTTGTTTTCACACGTGGTACAACTGCAACGCGATAAGGATTCGTAAGGCATTTACATATTACCACACCTCAAGACACGACGTGTGGTGAATGTGAGATAAAGACACTTCATAGAGAGAGAGATGGGCATAGGGGTATAGACAGGCGAAAAAAAAGCCGTGTTGTGCCTAGATTTGATCAGGCCCTACATTATTTAACCCCAAAGTGGAAGGTTCATTACGGTAAAATTTGACAGATCCCCTAAGGAGAGAAGTTTCATTTTTCGGTGCCACTTTTGCCAACGTTGCTTTCTGACGTTTTCGCATGTGAGAGATCGTGTAGAGCATCTCAATACGCCCTGTGGGGGCCAGAGTTCCAGGAGAAAACACATGTACGAAGGGTTTACCACGTAATGATCCAGATAGAATGTCCAAGAACCTCAGACAAAACAAAAACTAAACTCTTTTTTAATTTTACAAGATGAGGCCCACGGGAGCTATGTTTTTTTTTCAGAAGCGACCTGGCCACAAATGATAGCTCAACGAAGTGACTTATTACGTGGAAATGCATAGCAGCCAAATGCTCTAAGTGCACATTGATTCGAAATGTGGAGGGAAAACCCGGAGGACCCGGAGAAAAATCCACAAGACCACGCGGAGAGAGACACGCAACCACAGGCGTCGGGGTTGGGATCGAACCCACGACCTCCTGCATACCAGGCGAGGTAGTTAACATCTCGCCACAGCGGCACTTTTGCTGTACCGGCATACCATGGCTACATCACAGCCCAGTAGGTATAGGAGCCTCGCAGGGAACATGATGCTCTCTGCATGATTCGCAAACCTCACGTCCAAAGCGTGTGGTTACCGGCGTGATCCACCACATGTCTGTAAAGTTCAAAGCTAAAAGGGTAAAGGAGCAGTTCTGCAATTTCTTGCGAATGCCACTGCTGCTAGAACTCCCCTCAACAGTATTTGATCTACTCTTCCACACCGGCCAGACGTCTTGGAATTGGTTGGAGTACCTTACAATTTAACCCACCACCGTTTCAACTGCCGCGCTGGGAAATATAATCGAACCTTCGACCTCTGGATTGAAACTCCAGTGTGCTAACCGTCGCACCACGGTGACAGCATCCAATCTCTTTTAGGCTTCAACACGCTCATCAATCAGCAATAGCGTCTTTTTTTTTCTCTGACCAGGAAAAGTTTGAATACAACATTCATTATTTATTATGTTAAAACTTTTTTTTGTAAGAAGCGTATATATTTTACTGAATGTCTCACATGTGTACCGCATTATGGCCTGGTTGCTCACTTTGATGTGTTACTAATACGGAAACGGGGCCGCCGACAGCTCTCGCGAGTGCACGCCACGGCCATCTGTTCCACCTTGTCTGAAGGCTAAAGCTGCTCCCCTCGGGATCGCTTGACAGACATGTACCGCTCTCCCAACCTCCCTTCTCTGCTCGCCTCCCTGCTTCCCTCCATACCCCTGACCCCCTCCCCCGACTGCCGCCCAACTCACTGGCCAACGTCCCCCGTACCATGCGGAGGAGTTGAAGGCAAAGGCAAAGGTGCAGCCCTGCAGAGGAGTCTGTGGGTTCGATCCCGACCACTGACGCCTGTATATTTGGAGTTTCCGCGTCTCTCTTTCTCTACCCGTGGTTGCGTAAATTTTTTTTTTGTATTCGGGTCCTCAGCTTTTTACTTCCATATTTAAAATCAACTTGCGTTTAGAGTATTTGGCTGCTATGAAGTTGATACGTGATAAGCCATTTCACTGAGCTGAAATAAGAGCTATATAGCTCGTGGGCCTTACTTGGTAAAATAAAAAAAATAGTTTAGTTGTTTTAGTTTTGATAGCCTGTTCACGCCGCTGCTGGCAGAAGGGCTTCTGCTGGAGTGAGCTCAAGAGAAGCTCCTGCAATGGGGCATTTGGCCTACTCTTCCACCCTGGCTAAATACCTTGAAATTGGTGGATGTACCCACACTTCACCGCACCACACACGACCTGCCGATCGACTAACTGTGGTGTACTCTCCACTGCTGGATGGAAATGGACATCAGAATTCAATAAACAGTCGCATTGTATTTCTCAGCCAAGGAGGAGAGCACATGCTCATCCACAAACCTCATGCCCAAAGTGCGTGATTGCGGGTTTGTTACATCAACTATCTCTTTTCGATTTAAAGCTTTCGTGACTGCAGGAATTCATCTTCTTGGTTTTTTTCGGTAAAGTCACGTAGAAGGGAAGTAATAAAATAATAAAAATAATAAAATTAATGAAACATAATAAAATAATATAATAAAATAATATTTTATTATGTTTTATTATTTTTATTATTTTATTACTTCCCTTCTACGTGACTTTACCGAAAAAAACCAAGAAGACAACTATCTCTTCTTGCTAAAAGGTGAAGTGGCCAAGGTGCGGCCCTGTAATGACTTGCCCATGCAGTCACTGGTAAGAAGACCCTCCAAGACTGCCCCTCTAGAGGAGTTACAATGCACGCTTCTATTATTGCACAAGGCTGGCGATGTAGCTGCTTTTGGCCATGGCTCTCGACTCACAATCAGAGGGGATCCTGGGTTCAAATCCTGGTCAGGAGTCAAATTCAACTCTTTGGGAGGTGAATAACGAGTCAACCACTCCGGAGAACGTCAACGGTAGTTGTCCCGTGGACAGCCTGGCCCACTGTCAGAGGAATGAGGAATTTCCACCGCTGGCTCAGAGCCAACAGGGGAGATGAGCACTGCGGCTCCCACCCTTCGGTCGTTTGAGAAGGTAAACTCGTTGACTTTGGATTGTCCCCAAATTTCTGCACTTATTTTGGTCCCCACCTACACAAGAGCTAATTAATCTCAAAGGGATTTCGCATGGTTGATTAGAGGACATTGAATTGCATTGGATGCATGGTGGCCGATGGGGGAGGGAAGAGCACGGGACATTCACACGTCTACGATTACAATAAATCATGGACAAATATGAAAAATGCTTGGTTTGAAAAATAAAACAAGTTAACGCTGTAATGGCATAAGCACAAACGCATCTTCAAAGTCTTCATATATAGATGGAGCTTGTGCTGCTTGCGTGGCCTCCTTCTGTCTTAAGGCATACGCATGAGAGACAGTTTGAACCGCTGCCAACAATTGACACTCGCTCAGACCGCACTCATTTGAAGTAGGCAGTAAGCCACACTCGCTCACTCGCTTCTGCCAGGAAATGCTCGCTTTACTTCAAGAGTTATCAATGTGCTCCAACTACCCCGGGGAGACGAGAGACACTGTAGACGAGTCTGGAGGTGAGTCCAGTAGAGAAAATAACCGGTGGGTGGAACCCGGGGGTTTGGATACTCGCTCGGACTGGCATGCTATTGCATTCACAAACAAATATGGACAGTTGCTCTGATGCTCTGTTAAATGTAGGCTGTTAGATATACATGCAGCGTAAAGGCAAATGTGCGGCCCTGCAATTTCTGTACAGGGGCTCCTCTACTTACGAACGAATTAGGTTCCAGAGGTATGTTCGTAAGTCGATATGTCCGTAAGTCCAACTTTTACTCCTGTCGATTCCAAACACGTTGCACGGCGCATACACTAAACGCGGGGAATGGCTTTAAACGTTGTATAATCGCCTGTAGATGTCGAGGCCACTGGTTCTTCACGTTCTGCAGATGTAGATGCCACCACCGCCATCTATTGCGCGGCGGTTGAACTTACGACTCTCAGTCCGAACAGGCAACTCGACATACGGACAGGTTTGTTCGTACGTCTGAAAGTTCGTAAGTAGAAGAGTCCCTGTACTTGCTCACGCCACTGCCGCAGAACTGCCTCCAATAGAGGTAGCGAGTTGGGAATGTTTGACCACCTCTTCCATGCTGGCCTGACCAGACATCTTGGTACACCGCAGTAAGTTGATTTGGCGGGAATGTCGCGCGTGGTGGGGTAAGTGTGGGTAGCCCCCCCCCCCCCCTCTTCAAAGAAGCCTAGCTACCGTAGAAAAGTAGGCCAATACCTTCTAGAGGTGTGGGGGGGGGGGGCTCTCTAGAGCTCCTTCGAGTTTAAGGCCCTTCCTCCAATAGTGGAGTGAGCAAGTAATTGCAGGGCTGCACTTTTACACGTATTTATTTATCAGCATTTGATGGATCATAGCTGCAATCGCACACTCTGTTTGTGTGGTTCGTGGACCATGCCGAGCGCATCGTGTCCTCTGGGAGACTTCCCATACCCGTTGGGCTGCGAGTTAGTCAGGATATGGCAGTAGAGCAAGTAGGTTCGCATCATAACCATTCACATAAATTACAAGGTTGCTACAAGAAACACATTGAAGGGCTCACTGGCGGGTGTGCTGACCGTTGTGATATAAGAGCGTGTTTGTGTTGCGATTGTGCATCCGTGTGTGTGTGTGCGTGAGATGTACATATATGAAACAAGCAGCGTTTCCTTAAGTGCAGGGAGGATGGAAAAAATGTCAAATGTCAACATAAGCCTGGCTGTCAGAATGTGCATATCTGAACATGGGTAGCAATTTAAGCAGGTATATCAGAAAATAATAACAACTTGCAGCAATATACAACCTGTCAACAGAAGCATACGCACATGCACACATAAACGCGTGCACTTTTCCAACATTTAAGTGGCGTAATTCCCTTTCCATTTGTTTACAGACTGAGAATGGTTGCTGGCACTCATACATAGTCCCAATTTTATTTTTTCTCGTGAACGTTGGAATGTCAATGTCCGTGTGAATAACATGCTAATACTGTGTATAACATAACAAGTCCATCTTCTTGGTTATTTCGGTAGTCACGTAGAAGGGAAATAATAAAATAATAAAAATAAACATAATAAAATAGAATTCTCACGACGTTTCGGCCACAACGCAAGCAGCCGTCCTCAGGTGAAGAACAGGTCTGTCGGAAAGACAGCGTCTGAATGAGCACCACCAAGCTTGGCAGCGTATATTTGAGCTGGGTTAGAGGGGGAAGGGCGCCTTGACAAGGGCGCTTTAAATCGAAATATAACAAGTCCAGTAAATATGAACGTAATGTCTTCAAAATGAATATTTATTCATTGCCATCACCAGCAGCAGCCATGCTCGAGCCACTGGTGGATGAAGGTCACCCTGAGCCATCACGATCCTCTCCTTGTCCTACGATGTAATCATCCACCCAGCACCTGCATCAGCATCATCATCATCATCACAATCCATCGGCAGATAGCAAGTAGGTGTCCACTGCACATTTCGCAATTTGTTTCCACTTTCTTCTGTCTTTGTCAAAATGCTCAAGTGGTAGTGGCCCACATCTTTCTGACACCAGTCTCTTATGTCTTCGTCAAGCCAAGCTCTCTTAGGTATTCCTCTGTTTACGGTCGCTTGAATTTTTCTGAATGGTCCTGTTGACCATCCCACGCGTGTCCAAGTAGTGCCAGCTCCTGCACGCGAACTGATTTCATCACTTCACCTACTCGGTGGACATCCTCCCGGATAATAGTTTTTTACCCTTTTTTCTGGCAACAAAACTTACACCTTTTTACAGGGAATCATGCTTACATTAACCACAACACCCGCGGTCAGAATGCAGACAAAAAACAGAACACTGATAATGTATGCATTGTCCATGAAATTGATTGGTACACACCAGAGACAGCTTTTCTTAGAGCCCAGTCTCATATGGTGTTCGACCAGATGACGCCAAAAGGTGCACAATTCAAAGATAACGCACCATTAGAGTAATGAGGACTCGGGGTGAGCAATTACATCATGAGGCTTCCTTTTGGATGTGTCTCATCCATTGGCTGCCACTCCGTTATTATTCCCGACCTTTGAGCACAATCCCGTCTGGCCATGATATTGTCCTGTACAAGCCTACCCATTTTACTTTTCTCAACACTTTAAATGACGTCACTAATCTGTACAATATATATGAATCATCGTGTTCCTCTTGCTGCATCTCAATGTCATTCACATTTCAAATATGCTTTTTAAAAAAACTCACAGCAAATAATATGCGCTAATTAAGTTGCTTTTCATTGTCAAGTTCAACTTAACAAAATCACACCAACCCGCTCTCATCCGCCTCTTTATTTCATCAGTTTGACATCGGTCCACCTTCAATAGCTGCACAAGGTTCACACACTCTGCTGTCTTCTGGTTGTGTCCCTCTTACAGATACCGCAGATTGTTTAGCGAGCTTCTTAAGCAGTGTTCCCTCGTTATTCGCGAGGGATAGGTTCTGGAAATGCTCGTGAATAGCACATTTTTTGCAGATGATATTGGCCTATGAATGAATCACCTGAAATAAATACGTAAATAAGCTATTAAATACATGAACATTATCATCATCACACGAACAAATGGTTATCATGAATATAAAGTAAATAACAATAAATATTATTAAACAATACTTTATACATTAATTTACTTTCAATTATGATAATGCATCATCACTTTATCTCATCAAATTCTCTCTCATCACTTCATCTAATCAGTTTATTTCTCTTTCTCTTTCTCGATGCAATCGTGTAAAGTTCCCGAAGTGATTCGCAGATAGCCAAAATCGCGGATAGCAAGTTTGTGAATATCGAGGGAATTGTTTTGCTCCTATTTATCATTTCATTTCGCTTTTGGGACTTGGACAAAACGTATCCGACACGTCTCCACTCGAGCATCACCACTGCTCTCGGCCTCGTGACATTGTCTCTGAAATAGGCACATGAATGTGCTTATTATTATTATTGAGTCCAACTCCACAACCTTCATTCATGAAGTTCTCATTATATTTCTTGCACTCCAGTTCCATTCCAAAGTTTGACGACATCAGCAATTTTGAAATGGTCAATGTTTGCACCTTTGATGTTTACGTCTGAGTTTCCCCAATCCAATGATCTACATATGTAGTTTAATTTTAACACGTAGACTCCACTCTAAATGTCTACGTTGATAGTATGTAGGTTGGCCCAAAAGTCAGGACACATTGGGTTATTTAATTCATTCTAACACTGGCATTAAAATATTTGTATTGGTTATTCTTTAATTTAACATGCTCATCTATTATCATTATTAATGTCTAGTTTTCTTCTTCCTGTGGGGTCATCTAAAGTCCATCGCTTATAAAACTCGACCAAAAACCCTGAATGTATTGAAACAAAACATAATTGAAGAATGTTCAAAGATTATACCTGTAAAACGTCCCAGATGCATTTCAAATGAGAATTTATGCATGCATTCATGGAAATGAAAGTCCGTTGTAATATTTGTTAAAATAGATTAAATTACCTGGTGCGATTTTTTAAAGTGAATATAATATCAAAATCTGAATATGTATTTATAACCCTATATGTCCTAACTTTTGGACCACCTTGTATATAAACTACTTTATCAGCGTAAATATCTTTCAGTAATTTGTCAATCTACTGTTGGATTAAGGCGTCCCCGTACCTAATCAGTATTTTTGGTGGTTTGACCATAGGGTTACTATCGACCATAAAGTAAACCACTGCAGCCTGCACTCATTAAACCGACGATTCCCAAAACTACACAAACTCTCTTCCTAAAGCCCTCTCGTGGCCAGCAGACCTCGACATTGGCATGTATCTCCTGAACATATTATTCCCATCATGCACAAGAGTAGCATCGAACCAAACTGGCCACTGCTGGTTGATGAAAGGTGATAGTGGAGGCCAGGACGGGTTTAGATATCACTCTGATGGCTCCTCCAATTAGCATGGTTAGCTACGTACGATGTAAAATAAGTTCAACATACATACTCTACACCGAGCTTAAGCTTGCAGGACTTAAAGCTCAGTGAGTCACCCACGGCACCACACCTCTACCCGTAATCATGTATTATATTAATTATTATGCATGCTTTTATTAAAACTGGCTCATGGGGTCTTGCAATCCTGTACTAATTAGACTTAGAAGTCATATTTGTGAATATCCATTTTCTCTACAAGTGCATAATTATGCACTTATTGAGCGTGTTTACAGTCAGTGTCACATTCACATAAACAAGCTTGTTTACTCGGGGAATTAAATGCTCATTTACTAAATGTAGTTTAATTACAAAATAAGCTATCTACAATTTTGGAGTATGCAACAGAGATAATTCGCGTGCTCTCTGCTAAGTTAAACGATCTGGCTGGATGGCGCTGTGGCGAGACACTTGACTCAGCATCAGAGGCCTTGAGTTCAATTCTGAGATGGAAGGAGGGGGGGGTCAATGCAACCCATCACCTTCTGGCGGGGTTAGTTTGGGGTCAACAAAATGAGTACCATTTTGTGGGACGTTAAAAACAGTGAGACTGGCGTCCATAATAGGAGCGCCAAAAATATGTTAATCCTCTGCAATGTTGTAATAATGCCGCAATCACAATAAGAAATACAAAGTCTTAATAAAAAAAAACATGAATCCACACACAAATTACTGCATGTTTTTAATTTGTCTGCCCACGAAGGTATAGCTGATTTCACTTGCTCGCTCTTTCACGGTGTGTGTACACTCTCCTAATTACGCTTGTATATTTATTCATGTTTATTTAATTACTCGTTGCATGAATTTGTTTTCCAGCACAGTATAACGAGACACGCGCATGTTTGGGGCTGCTTAAGGCTCCCAAAAATTGCAGCCAATGTGAGGTCCCATTATCACCACCCTGTGAAGTATGACGAATCTGTGCACCGTGTCAGCCGCGCGCATTTGGCTTGGCGGCGAGGGTCAGAGTGGGTGGCTCGCGCAGGGACGCAGCCACTGCGAGCATCGCCCATGTCCAGACAAAACCCCAAGATGTTTAAAAAAATAAAACTCGACACACTCGTCGACAAAATAATATGTATATAATCGACGATGCTTCAGGCAATGTCCCTTCTTCGGAGCACACAGACAGAGAGATCAGAGCGGTGGGGTTAATAAGGGTTGGAGACTGCACGTAACACCACGTGGACACGAATGTTGATATTTCTGGAGAGCCTATGGTTTGATGGGAATTTTTATTTTATTTAAAAAGACGAACGTAAGTCTGTATATATTCATATTTTTTTTCCAGCCACTTCAAAACGCTTTGCCTCTCTTATCCGACAAGCAGACAGCGCTCTTTCACGCCGTGTAAATAATCATTCACCAGCACTGCATGTCAGTTACCTGATATTTATATATTTTAATATCTGCGAATGATATCCCTCAACAGCGATTTGCTGAATCAGTACAGACCTGTACCGAACATCACCAATTCCTTTTCTCCTTGTAGTCATTTGTGACGATCTCGCTGCAGTGACAAGTTCCAGAGGGCACTTGACTCTCAATGAGAAGTCAGCTCAGCTCATCGACCATTCTGGAGCCAAATAAAGCGAGAACCACTTCCTGGGCAGTTAACAGTTGTACGTCTCGTGGGGAAATATACCCCCACACAACCGCCCCATCCATAGCAATGTGGAATGTCCACCCACTTCGCTCGGAAGTGATCACTATTCCCCTCTCGCTTGAGCGGGAAGACACTTTCCCTTGACTTTGATACTTTCGAAGGCAATTAACTAAGGGTAGCGTCTCATTGGCTACGCTGTCGTGGGTTTTAAAGCAACACAAAAACGGGGACGTGGGGGGGAAGGTTGGAAAAAGGCAGCTGGAGGCTGGGCCACCTTTGTGACGGGGGAGTGAAGGTTGCAAGGTGCATTGTTCGGTACACGCTGAGGATACAAGGTTACGGGAGCCTTTTGGCCGCATGCTGGCTCGCGAAAGGCACCCGCGGAGAGGAATGCGGCTCCCTGCTGCGCGATCGTTCAGAGTGGAATGGTGATTAGTTTGCACTTGGTAACACGTTCCCGGTATGAAGGCCACTTAGAGATCATAATGATGCAAAGTGTAGTTAATAGAGGGGCTTTTTTGAGCGTGTTAAATACGTTTTGTAAGTGGATCCTTTTTTAAGGTTGAGTGCTCTCTGGTACGTGAGGCTCAGCCGGTTGTTGTCAACGGCAATTCGTCAATGATCACTTCCCAGCGAAAGTGGACGTCTGATCGTTTTGGGTGAGACCGAGTCCATCGCTTGCGGATTCTCGTGATCTTGTGGCGAACTTATTTCGCACCACACATAGGCAACCGTGCAAATCGGAGGTGCGGGGAAGGGGAACAAACTAAACACAAATTACGGATACCATGGCGTTGGTGCACGATAATCAAATGCCATTCCAATTAGACAATGAAGTTTGAATGTTTAATGGAATGGCCAACAAATGGCAAAGCAATGTTTCTAGTGTATACATATGTTGCGCTTGCACATACTGGAAAACGTATCATGGCTGTGGATTAAGACACTAAATGGATGATATTTTAGTTTGCACTCTCATCGTTCGAGAGCTTCATTCACATTCAGAAAGTTGCAGGTTCAATTCTGGGTCAAGGGGCAACTTAGCTCTCTGGGATTGATAATACATGGACTCTTCTGCTTACGAACGAGTTCGGTTCGAGAGTTATGTTTGGAAGTAGATTTGTTCGTAAGTCCAACGTTACTCCTGTCGATCCAAACATGTGGTACGGCGTGTACACTACACAGGGGAGATGGCTTTAAAAGTTGTACAATCTCCTGGAGATGTAGATGCCACTGGTTCTTCACGTTCTGCAGATGTAGATGCTACTCTTGGTCCGAACAGGCAACTGAACATACGGACAGGTTTGTTCGCATCTCTGAAAGTTCTTAAGTTGAATTTTCGAGGAATCCCCATAGAGAACCACCATGTGGCATGTGGACCGGTGGTCATAACTCTTTTTTTTCAGGAGCGACCTGCATTCTTTTTTTTAAAGACGTTTTCATAAACTGGTCCCTGTCACATGATACGCCACTGCACTTATGAAAACGAAACCAATCACTCAGTGATCTTTACCTGGTCAGATATCAAAAGTTTAGTTTTCTTTGTATTTTTATTTTATTAATTTGATTACCTTTCCTATACGTTGCACTCCTATTGTGCTTTTGTGTTGTTTGTTGTTGCAACGATCTGACCCGCCCCTACTGGACATCTATGAAAAAAGAGCTTTATAGCTCATCGGATTCCTCCAGTACAAATACATATTCTTCTTCTGAATATGGAATTCACGGAGGCAATAGTGGGCGAGTGCAATTACTAGGCCCATTTGAGAAGGGAAAGCGACTTACTTTTGCCTTGCATTTGACGAGCATGAGTAGTTCATTATGCGAGTAACTTCATGCTACATTCACGAGCTATCGTTTAACATTTTGGTAAACAAAAAACCCAGCGCTGTGAAAAATATAAAACGTAAATTTTTTCACCGGTAAAAAAATAAAATCGTTATTTGTATGTTGAACTTCTTTCACACCATACGTAGCCAACCGTGCCAATCGGATGTGCGGGGAAAACAGATGCTTCAATAGCACTATGGATATGTGAACGCTTGCACCGAGACTCTCACGCAAGCCGCAACCTTCATTTCCGAAACGGGGATGAACAAAGAGAAACGCTTTCAAACGCAAATCTTCGTGGCGGCGACGGTGACCGTTCGAGCCGCCTGTCAGAATCCCCCCTCATCGCTTCGCCGCATCTGCTCCTGCAGGCGCGGCGACGCAAGCACAACGAGCTCTGGCAAAGGAATCAGAAGTCGCCCCGGTGACCAGCCCCTCAGGACTGCGGTGCAGCTGGGCTCGGTGACGCAACGGCAGGAGACAGATGTCGGGCCCGTTAAGGACCGGTGTCGCGGCGTTTATTAATTTTTAATGGCCATGCCACCCCCTTCCGGGCAGAGCTTCTGCCCGTTGCACTTTGGGGGTGGCGCGGTGGGCTCGGATAGAGCGCTCGGCGCACGCATGCTGAGGTCGAGAGCTCGAATCTTGGTCAAGGGGTGTACTCGGCCGATAAAGACATTGTGGGTTGATAAAACAAGTAGCGTTGTTTAGGAAGTCACCAGCGATTGCCCTGCGTGGATATTGAATCCTGCAACAGGAATGTGGACTTTTTTGTGTTCACTCTGAACCAACACCCTGATCTCATAGATTCTAATCCAGGTAGACAGAGCACAAAATAGGCAGTCAAGGCGGAGCGTCTCCAATAATTAAACGAATGTCGAGTGCGACTCATTGCCAGAAGCGCCCAACGTGTTCCGATTGCGCTGCTGAGATCGTCAGAGGAAGAATCCATTCGTAGAGTGACGACAGAGCAGCGCGCGCCGCGTGTCACAGCACATCTGCCGGAGAGACTTTTCACAACAATTCTCGCGAGCAAAAAACCTCCCACGTGGCTTTTCTATCATTTAAACACGAGAGGTCGCACTTTCTCACACGCTCTGCAGCCATGAGAGTGTTTGTCACGTGATACAGCGAAACCGATGTTTTTAATTCTCAAAGATATTCGCCAAATGCTGTTGGAAAACTCAAATTTGATCACGGCATATGTTTTTTCGTGTGCAGTTATTGGTGACTGGGCTGCGATCATCAACACACTACACATCAGAACCCAGTTGAATGACGGGAGTACAAATGTATGCGAAACCAGGAGATGAGCAATTCTGACTCAGAATTGAAATGTCACATTTCTATGGAAGTGTTCAACATCTATAAAATAAAACCCACTGTCAACTTCCTAAAAAGTATTTTATTCAAACAAACCTCAATGTATGATAGCGTGTTGTCTCATAACCACACATGTGTAATTCTAGTCTTGGAAAACAGCGGTGTCTGCTTTTAACTTGTTATATCTTAATTCTCTTTGGTTCTTTCGATAAAGTCACGTAGGTAGAAAAAATAATAGATCGCAACACAAGCAACCGTCATCAGGTGTGAAACAAACACAGCAGGAGGATGAACCAAAGAGTATAGATTCCTGCAGTCACGAAAGCTTCAAATCAAGATTCGATCTTAATAGTCCTGCATTAATGTTGCTTCATTATTTTTTTTTCTTACAATAAACTAGCACTGCGGGATACATATCTGCTATGGAGGGTGGGTGGTGGGGGAGGCGTGACGTCGGGGATGCCATCAGGCGGATGTGCGCGGTGACGTCACTCGTAGGCCAGCCAGCCGGCAAAACTTTTTCTTTTTCTCTTATAGTGTGAAACAATATCTGTTAGTACAATTTGGATGGTTCCTTCAATGAAAAGATGCTCAATCAATTGTCCAATAGGCCTTGGTGCAAGGCAGTGTCAGCAAAGCAACTTGCAATGCGCTCATGCATTTTTGTGTTTAAAGACTGTCCATTTTCTACAGTCAAAGAATTGCACGGATGTATTGATTTTGTAGATCGGAACAACCATGAAGCTGAGTGCATCTGGCTCTGCTTGCTAGCAGCAGTACCGGGATCAAGCCCGTGCAGAGGAGGAACGGTGATTGATGCTATCGGGCGGCTGTCAGTAGCTACCTGCTTGGTATCAAGTTGACAGTGGAAGAAGCACGCTCACGACATTGAAGCGACACATTCCGCAGATCAGCCTCGGAAAGTGGGGTGGTGGCGGGAGGGTGGGAGAATCGTCCGGTCATCTGTATACGTACAGAGCCTGTGTCCCTTCCTTGAGCAGCTGTCCGCGAGCCTGTGCCACTCCGTATAGCTGTGCTGAGCACCCATATGTGGCATTTGGTATCAATGTTGGGGTACATCGCCTAATAATGGCGAATGACCGCTGTGTGGATCACGTGTATAGATTTGTTTTTTTATAAATACTCTCAAGTTATAACTCGCCGCTGCCCAGTATTCTTTAAACTAAAACTGAACTATTTGTTTCTATTTTACAAGATAAGGCCCACCGAGCTTTATAGCTCTTTTTTCAGAAGCGACCTGGCCACAAATTATAGCTCAACGAAGTGGCTTTTCATGTGGACATTGATAGCAACCAAATGCTCGAGCGGAGGACCTGGAAGAAAAAAACACGCGACCACGGGGAGAACATGCAAACTTCCAATATATAGGTGTCAGGGTCAGGATTGAGACCCACAACATCCTGTATACCAAGTGAGTGAGTGAACATATCGCCAATGTAGCATCCTCATGCCTCTGTGTCATTATACAATTACACAGAGGCATGATGAGCAGCCACAGACACGCGGGAAGGCAGCATTCAGGTGATCAACTGACACCAACAAGTCTCTAAGCTCTGCCGTTCTCTATTCATTAAGATGATTTCAGCAAATTAATGAGTATACTGTATGAATGTGGAAATGAAACAGAGCATCCGAAAGAAACCCACGTGATCCAGAGGGCAACACTCTATCTCACTCAGGTGGGATAGATGCAGATTAGT
The DNA here is from genome assembly GCA_014621495.2 of Entosphenus tridentatus. Taxonomy (NCBI): domain Eukaryota; kingdom Metazoa; phylum Chordata; class Hyperoartia; order Petromyzontiformes; family Petromyzontidae; genus Entosphenus; species Entosphenus tridentatus. The sequence continues at coordinate 8,552,600 of CM025640.2, forward strand.
CGACACTTTGCACTACTGCCTTATTTTGGAAATCCAGGTCATGGCATCTCGACGCAACATTTGCGTGGTCCACCAACCCTCGCCTCCACAGTGCTGGACTACAGGTATGCGCCACCACTACCTGGTGTTGGAGGGGAGTAGGTCAGGGATGAACAGTGACACGGTGAGTATTGAATTGTTATAATCCCAGCACACATGAGTTGAATTCCCAGTCATGGGTAACTGCACACGCAAGTGGTATCTGAGCCTGCCCCGGGCCTGAAATGAGGATGCGGGATAGCATATTAATGTGTATGTATGTTGAACTTCTTTTACCCCGTACGTAACCAACAGCGCTAATCGGAGGCGTGGGGGAAGGACAACAAACTAAACACAAAAAGCAGTTTTAAAGAAATCCGTTTTCAATCCAGATTTAAAAGTGGATAGCTCCAGTGGCTTCCTAATATTGGAATAAAGAGCATTCAAGATGGCCGCAGAAGCGCCTCCGAAAGCACGCGGTGCAGCGGACCGTCTTTGTTCGATGGTCAGCCAAAATCTGCTGTGAGGATGACCGGAGTTTGCGCGACATCAGCTCATGGGAGAGAAGAAAATGGTGCTGTGCCAGTCTGGGCACGTGCTTGATAACAGCCTTTCCCCCTCTTCATGGTGCTTAGCACACTGCTACAATCCCAGCAATCTGCATTCAATTCCTGGCTGCGCACACCCCTTGGAAATTGGTGTCTGATCCTCGCCTGGATCTCCCCAAAGTGAACTCAGCCAAAACAAAAGAAAGTGGTTTCTGCTACAGTGCATCAAATGCATATGTGATATTTGTGTTCGGCCACAATCCTTACAACCTGTAATTGTACGAAACAATTTCTTGAGAATTTTACCAGGCGGGGCCGAGACTAAAAAAATAATAATAATTGCCGCGTTGTTTAAACACTTATGCACCGAGCGACAACTCCATTATTTGGCAGGTGGTGGAGGGTTTTTAACGACACAGATTTGGTCAGATCCTTGCCTAGTGGCCTAACCCCCCCCCAAATTTTTTTTTTTATAAATCTCGTAATATCGGCCGCGAATACCGACCGGCCGGTTTCGGTGCATCTAAATTACCAACGTTAGTGCAGGCGTGACACAGGAGGATATGCACGGTTTTGTCCACACCAGCTCTTCTTCGTACGTCACGCCTGCTCGAATAGACGCACACTCATCGCCATTAAATCAACAGCCTACGAACCTACACGTGTGGTCACTAACTTCGTGCATGTACGTGTGCTTGCGTGTATATAAATGTGCGACACAGACGCATCACCAGGGCAAAGACACTTCAAGACCGCGAACACCTTTTTCTGCAACCATCCATAAAAAGTTCGGACATTTAGAAGAAAAACTGATTGTTTAAATGTTTTGAGTGTCGCCTGATGAATGTGCTTTTATGCAAATGAGTGTTTAAAAATCCTTGATGAATGCAATCTGTTTTCATCAAAAAACAAAGACTCATAATTTATGGGAAATGTTAACAAGTCTTGTAATCGTGTACAATTGGGACAAGCTTCACGGTGCTTGATGAATGTCTTCCAGATCATGGATAATAACTTATGGTTTTTTTTTATCAACAAGGACTTAGGTACTGGCGTTCTGTGAAGACATAGTTCAGGTGGATTATTGCATGGCAGGAGCATGAGAGTTGGTAACAGCTTGAGGGGGTGGGGGGGCTTCATCTAGCAGTGGATAGAACACGGCCGATGATTATGATGATAAAGGCAAGAGTTCAAATTAGTACCATTTTGCTGAACTTCTTATGGAACGCGAAATGAAAATGTTCCGTGGCATCTCTTGAACTAGAGAAGTTTGTGTTTGACCGAGTGAGTGGCACTGCGGCAAAGCACACAACTAACGACTGGAGCGTTGCCAATTGCAATCTAATTGACTGGTCCCATCATCCCCTATAGCCAACAAATTGGTATCACTTTGTTGGGAATTGAACAGTTGCTGTAGCTGTCCCATGTTCAATGCACTCGTTACACACAAAGTTCTCGCCACAAATGAATCACAATACCTTGCTGATCTCGTCAAGGTGCATAAACCATCGCGTGAACTCCAGTCATCCCCACAGTGGCTTTTGGTTAACCGTAGAACAAAGACGGCCAATGCATTGCGCTCTTTCAGATGCGCTTCTCAGGCCGTCTGGAATGCCTTTCTTCCGATATTTAGAAGGAATAAAACAACTGAAGATTTGCATTTTAAATCGAGATCGACACCTAATTTCTTTAGAAGTGCTTTTTGTGTTTAGTCTGGTTGGCTACGTACGGTTCGAAAGCAGTTCAACATACACATATACATACAGTGGAAAGACAGGCTTTCCCATAGGAAATGTAGAAGTTGACCCTCTGGCCCAGGGCCACCAATGTTGATAAAGAATTTCCAATGCTCGTTTGAGCGGGGATATACTTCTTGGAGTGGAGGTGATTGGATAAATTTTCGATTCTGCCTGACCAAAGGTCTAATGATCTCTCTCCTTCGGTGAGTAATGGATCAGCACTCATCTTCATTCGCAGCCTCAGCCAGTGCTGCAAAGAAAATCTACATTTCTATGGCAAGCTAAGGAGATTCAGGTATGTGATCCTGTATGACATGTGTTTAAAATGTATTGGTTTTTATGCAAGGAATGGAAAATATATTGCAATGTGTGCATGTTAACAACGTGGACCCATCTATATATATACTTTATTTTATTTCTTTTAAACCTTTGCCCCACAACCGTTGTATGGCCTGCATTGATTATTTATATTGTAGCCAATATAAGTTATTTAACAGGTCCATTTCTTATTGCATTTTAAACAATATAATTCTGTTCATGTAATATACTGTTACTGCATTTCAATACAGTGATTAATTATGAAAAGGTAGCATTGTGCGACTGTATTTTGATGAACATTTAGAAATGCATCTGGCCGCTGCTTTGGTCATACGCTCGACTCAACATTTTATCGGTGACGCTGACTGGAGGTTAACTCGGCCCATCATCTCTCTACGGTTGATACATTGCATACCGCTTTGTGAGTGGCCAACAGTGATCATTCTATGGATTAAGCTGCCCGTCAGGATTAAGAGGCGAAATTTCCACCACTGGCCCAGCGACAACAATGACAGAGCATGGAGATGCTCTGACTTGAGTTGAAATGGCTGCGTTGACCTCAACCAGAATTTGGATTGGAGGTCAAACTCACAGACTTCTAATGACGGTACAACCCAGCCATACACTGCGTTAGTCGAGTTATTGGAAGTTATTGGACTGTTATTTGAAAACTGTACAAGGAAGAACCTCCCAATCGACGAAAGCGAGGCTCGTCACATGATAAGTGAAAACAACATTTTAACTCTCAGAGGTGAAATTTAGCCAAACCCAAGTGCAGAGCGATATTGCGTGCAGCCATTGGTGACCGGGCAGAGACCATCAACTCACTACACTTGAGAAGCTGGTTAAATTCCATGCAGCTGCTTTGATTTCAGCGGTGTGAGCTCAGTGCTCTTGAGCCTCACCGCGGTGGCGAGGCATTAACTACCTCGCCTGGTATACAGGAAGTCGTGGATTCCATCCCGACTGGAGTTTGGGTGTCTCTCTCCCCGCGGTCACGAATCTTTTTCTCCGGGTCCTCCGGTGTTTGCCTCCACATTTAGAAACGTGCGTTCATAGTATCTGGCTGCTACGAAATGTCCACGTGATAAGCCACTTCGTTAACCTATCATTTGTGATGGGCAGGACGCTTCAGAATCAAAGCTCTATAGCTCAATGGGCCTTACCTGGTAAAATAATTTAAAAAATTTAAAATAGACCTCTGTGCCACCCAATCACCGCTCGTGTTTACTCATTAAGGACTGAAACTCCAATTCCGTGTTCCGGCTCATACTTTATCTGTTCGCATTTACCGATCAGCCCACATGTGTGATGCGTGTGACAATGATTTGCAAATATACTGGAGGTAAGTTTGCAAAAATTGATTCTGGGGAGTTACAGACTTCAATTTCAGAGGCGATATACTTGCATCATTTAAATGAAGATTGCTCAAAAGAATCAACCATCCTACGCACCCATAAGATCCACGTTGCCAAGCCTTGTGTCACCATTGCTAATTATTGCCGCACATCCCCCATTACAACAAAACGAGCCCGGATACATCGACTTAATTAATTCGTTTATTTATGTGCGTCAGTTGACTTACAGTGTATATTTTTAAACAAGACACCTTGGTATGAAATGTAGGATCATTCTGGGGGGTAATGGTTGCTTGGCTATGAGCAAGTGTGTGTAATATTTAAATTAAGCTAATAATGCAAATTTGTAATTACAATGCATTTCAATTAACCAGACCGTGTGATAAAACCGCATTAATTTATGCTGTCATAACCACATATTCTTTCATGCCTGTTTACTCCATGTGAAAATCATTGGCAGATAAATTACATTAATTGCACTGAAGTGTACATTGACGATCATACGATATAATTTCCAAGAGTAGGATGCTGTGTCTTGGTGTCACCGCCGAAATAAAAAAAAGTAAATCTAAACAATTAAGCAGAAATAATATATCTGCATACCGACCTGTTGGCTCATTGGGAGAGCGGGTGGCTTTCAATCGAATAGCTTGCGAATTAAAATCCTGGTTGAGGGTCGACTCGACTCATCATCCCTCCGGGGTCAATAAAATGTTGTGCCACTTCATGGGGAAGTCAACCGCTGTTGTCCTGTGGATAGCCTTGGCCCTGCCATTAGTGGGGTGGCGAGATTTTAACTCCCTCGCCTGGTATGGAGGAGGTCGTGGGTTCATTCCCGACCCTGACGCCTGTTGTATATTTAGAGTTTGTGCGTCTTTCTCCCCGTGGTCATGTGGATTTTTTCCGGGTCCTCGGATCCCCCCCCCGCTCCCCCCAGATTTAGAATCGAGGTGTGTTTTCGAGTATTTGGCCGCTATAAAATGTTCACGTGAAAAGCCACTTCGTTATGCTATCAGTTGTGGCCAGGTTGTTTCTAAAAAAGATCTATAGTGCTCAGTGGGCCTTACCTGGTAAAAACAATCTCAGCTAGGTTGATAAAGGAACTACCAGATTGTGGGAATTCAGTAGGGGTGGCCCTGTAGATATTTTGGCCCCACCATAGAAACATTGAATTTCCACCAATGACCTTCCGCCACCGGCAGAGATCAGTCACTGCCCAATGCCCGCTTGAGCAAGAAGACTTTGACTTTTGAAGGGAATTGGAATAAATTATGAATGCTGTTGAAACTTTCAGATGCCCCAAAGTTCTTGTGCGGTCTCTCTATCCTCATACCCACTCTGGGCACAACAATGCAGTCTGTATGGCAAGCCGATAAGGCATTATAATGCAAAATATACCAAGATATCCCATGCTATGCTGCCGATTGGCAAATGCTTTTCTGGATGATCAGTTGTACACAAGATTTAGCAGTATTTGACAGCAAGTAAGAGCGAATTTTGTTGATCTGTGTCAAGATTCGAGAGATGAAATGAGAGTTTCCTGTTTATTTCGCGATGCTGCCGCCACTGCATTTGCCGTGGTGCGCACACGCAGATAACGATCAGCTCAACACACTCGTCATCAACAATGCTGTAGCCTTAAAATGAAAAATATTAAATACGTGACGTTTTGGACAATGACACTTCTTCATAGCTCATGACTCAATTCACGTGCTATATAGAAGGGTTTATTTTTTTTTATTTTAAGGCAGTATCATTGCCGAATGCAGTTGCGTGTTTTTTTCTTCCCCTTTTATTTACGAGAATAGAGTTCAATTACAGCATTGCCTATGTCGCTCCGATGCGGTCCTGCGGTACCGCCCATGCTGTCCCACTCCTGTGCCCAAGCCCGCAGTTGCTGATCCGTCCGAGACAATGGATGGGTGAGGGATGGCGCGCAATCCTAATTCTCTGTCTCTCTCTCTCTCTCGTTCTCCATCCCAAGTGTCGTCTTTGTTCAGGAGTTGACAATGCTCCCAGTAGAGCATGGCAAAAGCTTCAGAGAAGATATGCTCAACATGCGGCATAACCCTGAACGCCACATGCTTGTATTTAGGAGGGGTCGCGAAAATGTGCACTTGAAAAAAACCCGAATCTCTCCTAACCTTGCCCAATATACACTCACTTGGAGTCTTCACTCAATGTCTATTGCTTTTGCCACTCGCAGATGGTAGTGAGGCAGAGGCCACCCAGCTGCAAATTCTCTATATTATGCATTCTCCTGTTCAGATAACGCCCCCTTTAAAACAAAAACGTTCATTTTCGATAGGTTGATACTCTTTTCAGATATATATATATTTTGGTGTATTACACATCTCCTCGTATTACTTTTAATTCTCGAGCTGTAAGCAGAATGACTGACAGAGGCATTTCAAATCGGGGGATGATACTGAGGTCAAATGACACCCGAATTGCGCTTGCATTGCATCTTTCCTTCAAGTAGGGGAGCAACTTTGTGGAGCAACTAACAGCGGTTGGGCTAAAACGCTTGATGAGGCAAAGCAGCTTGGCATGGTGCGATGTTGATTGAGTGATTCATGACTCCGTAGGCTAATGGCTTGTTCATGCAATAGCTCCCAGCTGAGCACTGGGGTGACATTAACCGGGCTCTTCTCAGTCGTCCCAACCACTATTCCTCGCTACGAGACGTCTCATTTGCCTCCAACAATGCACCAATGTCGTCTGGCAATACTAACGATGCATGTTATATCACGGCCCACACAGTGTGCTTGCCCAAAGCTCCCCGCGAGTGTTGATTTTTGGTATGTTAACGCACGTTAAATCTGTCAGCCTGAGTTTAGTCAGTGCATGGACATCGTTTCTGTCCACCGACCTCTCAAGCAAACGGATGACCATTATTGAATGGCTTGCAGCTGCAAAGGGGTTAACCTTGCCAACATTCAGGTACGTGGGATTTTGCCGTTATGATGCGATGATTTAATTGCGAAGCAAACACAACTTAAATGATGTGAGCGAGGGCGGAGAAACGTCCAGATAAAAAATAATGCACACCGAATAAAGCACAGAGTTGTTGAAGCGGCCCTGTTCTTGTTTTTTCACATAGTGGCCAAAAGGTGTCCGTTTGCAGATGTAGTTTGATACAGAGCGACAACTGACTCTCCTGCAATTTAAATGATTTCACGTATCGCTGCTTGAATGCAATCGGTGAACGATAAAGCCATGCCGCATATGATTGCCCAATTTTCAGGGCGCAATTGAGTTATAAATCACTTAGAATGTCATAAATGTAAACAAGCAAAAATAAAAATTACAGAACTTTGACAGTCCTGCTGGATGAAGGCCTCTTCAAACCGCGTTGACTTATGGGACTTTTGACCATACTTGGCCACGTTGGTCAGTGTGGATCGGTGAAGGTGGGCAGCACCGGTTCATATAGCAGTAAGCACTCATGTTAACCGTGGCCCGTAAATAAACTCAAGCAAATATATTCGTAAATTGTATATAAATTGTGGTCAAGTCGCCTCTGAAAAAATAGCTAATAGCTCATTGCGCTTTACCTGGTAAAATAAAAAAAAAAGTTTGTCATGGCAGTTGAAATAATGAGGAAAGTTTCTCAAATTAACCTCCCCCAACATCTGTCCACCCAGCAGTATAAAGGGGTGCACGAAGCATGGTGGGATAATCACATACACTGGTTAACACACTTTTTCTGGCATAAGGTATTCCAACGGTTTTAATGTAATTCCTGGGTGCTGATTCCAAATATGGCATCAGTTTTTGTCTATCACATCAGGTTTTTGAGATATCAAATATTGCATTTTCAATAAAAACTGCAGAAGAAAAATATTAAATAAATGTGGAAATCTACATAAAATGATATTATAAACACACTTTCCTAAAAATACAGCACCATATTTTAACACTAAAGCAGTCACTGACTCGCAACAACTTGCAATCATAAGTGACAGAGTTAATTTTGGGTAAAATCAATGAAAATGGGGTATGCCGATAGCATGAAAATGATATTATAGAGCAAATCTGAGATCAGAATTGGAATCAGCACCCTGAAATTAGTCTAAAACAGCTGCAAAAGTCCAGGCCAGAAATGTTTTTTGTTTGTTGACCAGTGATATCTTCCAATACGTCTGGCCAGCATGGAAGAGTAGGCCAATTACCCTCAAGAGGAGCCTCTCAAGAGCTCCTTCTAGTGGAGGCCCTTCTCACAGGAGTGTCCTAAAATGAGCAATCCCAGGGCTTGCACCTTTGCTTTATTAACGTGATTATGATTCAGAAGTTGAATGTGTTTAGAGCGGGTGAATCTGATGATCTAAGAAGCTCTTTTTCACAGATGTCCAGCATTCAAAAATCGAAGAAAGCAGTTAGTGATGTAACCACACAATCCGATTACATTACTTGTGAAAATACCAAACGCGAGACGACACGTTACATTATTTACACGCCTCGGGTAATCGGTAGAGACCCATTACTCTTCCGAATCAGCCGTCCCACCGCAGCATTGCATTAGCCGGCCTTGACTCTCCCTCTCTCTCTCCCTCATTGCCACCAACACGGCACTTATTTCCTACCCCCCCCCCAACAGCACCCTCCATTGCCGCCGCCTCGGCTGTCGTTGCTTTTCGGATTTCAAACGGTCAAACAAAACACACTTTTCCCTTTGTTCCTGTTTCCCTAAAAAAGAGGCACGAGGCAAAAACAAAAAAAACTGTTCAATAGCCCTTGGCATCAATATGCCCAGTTTTTGATTATAAGCACTCCGCCGCCTGCAGGCTTTAAGCTCTTGAACCCTGGCCACGTGAGAAGATTGCTTTTTTACCCTTCACTTAATTACTTGCTGCCTCTGTTCCTGCGCCACATGTGTGAGCTTGCGAGTCCACTCCTATTAAAGCGAGACAGAAACAATTTGAGTCTGCGCGCCACCTAGGGATGGTGTCTCCCTCCCCTCCACTCACACGCGTCTCTATTGTTGCTGCTGCTGCTGCTGGAGGCATTTCTCCCTCTCGCTCTCTGTCGACACTTACCCAGCCCAAGTTGCTCAGTGGCTCCGGTGTTGCCAAGAAAAGCAGCTGTTGATTCCAGCATTTGTATAAACACACGAAAAAAAAACACTTCGATTTTTGTCTGTGCCTGGAAGTAGTCCTTTTGAGCAAGTTCTTCATTTTAATGTTTAAATGTTTTGAATTTCCATTACAAATTGAGCTGCGAGCCTGCGAAACACATCCTCAATCGGTGTGCGCTTGATGTTATGCGTCCCCCCCCCCCCCCCCTTTAATAGGTTTACGATTCTGATACGCTCCGATATGTCAGCCCTGCAGTTTGTTTGCTCGTGTCAATGGTCTCCTTCCACACCGGGCAGATGTTTTGCACCCTTCCACATTATTAGGCTGTCGCCATCCTTCACCTCCTTTCGTTCCTCTCTGAGAGTCTCACCTCGTCTCTCCCCCCTCCCTCTTCCATCCCCTCGCCCCTCCCCTCCACCTCCTGCCTTCCCTATAACCCTTTCGTGACCCACACGTGCCCTCTGCTACGGTCACTCACTCCTCGGCCCTTGCACCGTCCCTTGCCATCTAAATCACTCTGTGTTACCGCTTTTAAACGATGCAAAGTGCCTTGCGGTAAGGCGCTCCGTGAATATAAAATGAGAGGTTTAAGTCCCCCACATGTTTACAGCACCGCGCGCGATTTGTATCCATTTAAGACGCTGGATGGACTGAGATAATGGGAGTGGTTTCACAAACTTGCACCATTGTGTCCACGGCCGGAGATTTCAATTATAACTTCTAGTTTGCTTTGCTTGATGGCATGCACGTATAATTTTATACTGTGCTCTGCGTTGATATATTTGTTATTTGTCAAAACACGTTCATATATACTTTTTTTTTATAATCACCTGGCAAATATTACTGTCATAATGTTTGTGTGCGGACAAATAATATTTATGTTCCTTGCGCCTTCCGCTAAACTCATGTACATTGAAAGTGTGTGTAAGTCGATGTGTGTGTCTTTTTCGCCCAGAGAGCGCTGGGTACTTACAGCTAGTAATATATTTATATGTAACACATCATCAAAGATAGTAGTGCCCTTGCACAAATACACTTAGAAGAGCAGTGAGACGTGCGTTGTGTTTGTAAATAGGTGGCGAAAAGACGAGTTAAGTGAATTGAATGATAAAAAAATTGTACGAATGTTACCGAATTACCTAAAGTCTCTCGCGTTATTGAAACATGCTCGTGGACGATGCTTGCACACAGTCATTGATAGCTGAGCCGTTTGCACTGCTAACACGAGAGGACCCTGGTGGGTCACAATGGACTGCTCAGATACATAACCAAAGCCCTCTGAGGCACCCAGCAACCGTGAGTTGCTATAACACACTTCTACACATTGTAATGAATGAATAGAGAGTACGTGAACACGTTTAAATGCACGCCATTACAAAATAGAATGTGCAACATTCAGATTTGCTAATACGATGAGCAGAACCTGTCTCCTCCTTACATCACGCTTACCCGATTGTGACAGCACACATGGACTTCGTTACATATGATGATGTCATGATTGTTGAATATTGAGTCGAGTTGCTAAATTGTAACTATTCAGCAGTTGGGTGGCTCAGATAACTAACGTCATCCTTGCATTCGGGTATTGAACTATACATTGAGAGTGTTGGCTCATCCCACGAGACATAGAAATCCATGTGTAGTGTGTTAGACGGTCTTAAAAAATAAATCGCAATTGTAATGATAACAAATTACGGTCCTTTGTCAATCCACTGCTTGATGAAGGCCTCCTCACACCCCATCAGTCCTGGAGGTTGTTTTACCAAACTTCAACCAAACTTGGTGAAGCAGATATCAGTCACCCCCCACTGATGTTGGCTGTGGCTTGGAATACAATCAAGGTCACAGGATCAGAAAGCACAGTGGAATAGTCGCCGTGCCACCGCCCTCCAACCAAATGGTCTAAACCCAGTCGCCAACGACCGGGCTTTTCAGTCTCTTTAGATTAAGTCCGGATTTGTGGACCATTTCGCTGGGTAGGCACAGAGTAAGCAAGCAAACTTACTCCTCCGTAGGTGTTCGCAGTAGTGCCGTGCGTCTCTCCGACGTTCGGGTCGTACCGCGTGTTGTTCGGCACGATATCCGGCATCTTATTCGCCTCCTGAGTCCTGATGAAGGGCGCTGAATGTGGAGTGAAATGTTGAACATTATAATGAGTAGCCGGCCTGTGCGACTGAAAAACGCATCCGAGAGGAAATGGTTAAAAGGCACGTCCGATCAGCATGGTTGGCTACGTATGGTGCAAAATAAGTTGAACATACATACGTACATACTTGGCTGTATGTATGTTAAAGTTAAGTTTGCTAGTCCAAAATAGGATGACCACTGGTCATCCTATGGAGATGATGGCCCCCATCACAGAAATGTGGAGTTTTCAACGACATAATGGACTATCCCATTGATCGGCTAAGCAAGAAGATGCTTTGACTTTTTGACTTTAATTTCGCGAGGCGAATGCCATGTGAGATTATCGTGGGAGAACCCGGTTATTTGTCGGTATGTAGGGACTATCCAAAAACGATTAAATAATCTAGTTTTAAAACAAACGGCTTCCTTTATTTAGCCAGGTGAAAACAAGTTCAGATGCATTATCTCCTTTACAATAAAGAAACCGATTGAGAGTATCTCCATAGGGACTGAACGAATTTGCAATTCAGCTATAGGTAATTTTACAATTTTTGATTTGGGCCACGACACGAGCACATGATGGCCCACTCTTGTGAACGAATGAATGTAAATGCAAGCTTCGGAAAGTAAAAAAAATATAAATATGCATTAGTATATGAGAAATTCCTAATTGCATCGCAAAGTGATTTATTACCTACAAATGAAAAAAAGCACAGGAGTTTAATACGATTGGTGGAAACGCTTCATTGTCCATATCTTCTTATGCCTCGGAAATGCCCAAGGCTTTGGAAGGGCCAAACCAGGTCCCTCTTTAAATTCGCTAAAATAGCCGACCAATCAGCCCTGCTGTCAATCTCGCAAGCATAGCTGTATTTATCAAATGGCCTATTTAAAACGTATTGACTATACATATTATATGCGCCTATATATGGCGAGGTTTATTAAAACATGCGAGCATAAATTTTGCATGCACCACATATTGCTGCAAGTCTGCTTAATATTAGATTATAACCTTAAGCATTGGTCACGCAATCATTTATACTCTATTTATTATTTATATATGTCTCAAAAATGCTATTTACATCATCACTGAGTTTATGTTTATTTTAACATTTCAACGTGCAACGTTATAACGATCGCGAGACGCAGGTAATTGGCTGAGTTTGTGTCACTCTGTGTGCTCACTTTTCCGAGCACTCGGAAGACGTCCGTTGTCCCGGCTTATTGCGATTCTTGTTTTTATTCGTTGTAGGAAGAAGGGGATATTTATTTTTTTAAACGTAGAAGACACTTTTTTTCTGAGAAATCATAAAAAAATATACGTCTGTTTATTTTAACACAAATGTACAGACATTCAATTGTTTTGTCTGTAGCCCTCATATCACTACATAGCAACGTATCTATCATTTCCAAATATATCAATAGACTGCTGCCCATCACAGCGATATCTACGACTGGTTCAGGTCTACAATTCCTTTTTCTCATGCCACTGTTGGGGGAAGGGCCTCCAGTAGAGGGCGCCCTAGAGAGCCCCCTCTAGAAGGGGGCCTTGGCCTACTCTTCCACAACGGCCAGAGTTGAGGCAACGTTGTAGCATGTGACACTCGAAAAAAAACTGTAGTCTTTTTGCTACGTGAAATTATTCTGTTAATATTGATATTATCGCATGTATTTGACACCAAACGAACCCTTGAAAATAATGCGAAGAGTTATGCCAGTAAATTAAACAGAAATAAACCGTCGTGTAAATAGATTGTGTGCTCAGTTATGCAACCGTGATTCAATTTTGTGGATTTAAATTGGTTTATTTTCTAATTGTAATCCTTTTACATTTGTGTATTTTCAGCTATTACAGTAATTAGAAAGGTTTGGTTACACTTGAAATCTGCTAATATGAAACTGTTCATACACCGTGTCTCATAACACACGCTGTCTCATACATACTAATAGAATTGTGTTCGCATATCAACTGCCTTCACATGTCCCAGTGTATTCGAAGGGCCGCAATATATAAATTGTAGACACCACCTATGCAGCTGTCAAACTGGAGGCTCTCTATCTGCTCTGAACAAGGACCATTCCTTACCCGCACCTCCGATTAGCATGAACAAACATACAAACTCACCACCGAGACGAAGGTTGAAGAGCTGATAGCGCAGTGAGCCACCCACTGCACTACACCTCCACCCTTAATCGTTTATTATATTAATTAATACGCATGCTTTTATTAGAACTGGCTCATGGCGTCTTGCAATCTCGTACTAATACATGCATACAATTTACATTTATGTTATAAGGCGTTATCATTGCCAGAAGTTTTTTTTAATACATAACACAGTAGTCTATTTATTAAAGAGGAACCAAGAAGATTAAAAAGAGGAACTGCGTATTTAAGAGGTGGCTGTGTGACTCGGAGGTCAAGAGTGCAAAGATGGCACTACTCAGATTCTGGATTCGAATTGTAGAAGCTGCCTGTGGATTAAACTGGGTTAGCAAGTTTAGCGAGAAGAAGGACTAGCAAAGATCATCAACGACTGCACGTGCACACTCACGCACAACATCGAATAAAACATTGGTTCTGCACATCATTTGGCCATTGTCCAGCCATGTGAATTCAAATATCAGTTGGACTGTCGTGCGTCGAACATTAATCTCGTATGCACAGCGAGTGGGAGAAGCGGTGCCCACTACTGTGTGGACCAGAGATAGCTCAGCGATTTCCACTTCCGTGCGCCGTTCTCTATGCACGAAAGGGTTGCAGTGATGTATTGGAGACTCGAATGAATACTTCATTCTATGACATGATGCCCATCAGACAGTTCGGGTAATGTTGGTAACAAATTACTCTAAATGTTGAAAAAATAAGCGGCAAGAAAAATTCTGCTTTAACTAAACCGTTACGTCTCCATGAGGTTCCAACGTTTCCACGAACTCTCTGCAGTGCACGAGTGGTTTGCACGAAACAGGTTTCTCCTTGATCCAGGACAACTGCAGTTTCTGCTGGTTGGCACTTAGGCTCAGGCGGAAACAGTTTGCGGGAGGATCACGCGTTGCGGTCACGGACTCCAAAATTCAGTTGTCGACCCACGGCACCACACTCGACCAGAATACGTCGCTGCAAAATATAGTCATGTCCTGCAATTTTCATATCAGGGCTCCACTACACATTTCGTCATGTAGCCAACACGGTGGCGTGTAGCATAGCATCGACGGGGCTCGATTATTGCAACTCACTACTCTTCGGAACGTCTGGCAAAAAACCCCATGAACAAGCTGCAGTGTGAATGAAATTACTTGGTACGTCTCATGACCGGCCCTGCAAGATCCGACCGTGTCCGTCGAGTGCTCGCCGAGCTCCATTGGCATCTGGCTGCTGGACGAATATGTGATGAGGTCGCGCTCATTACACACAAAGTGCTTGCCACGAATGAACCACAACACCTTGCTGATCTCGTCAAGTAGCATAAACCATCAAAGCGAACTCAGATCATCCTCGCAGCGGCTTTGCCTGGCCATCGAACAAGGACGGTCACAGCATTGTGCGCGTTCACTCTTCATTCCGATATTAGGAAGCCACTGGATCTATGCATTTTTAAAAATCTAGATTGAAAACTCAGTTGTTTTGAACCGCTTTTTGCGTTAAGCTTGTTATCCTTCCCCCGCACCTCCGAATAGCACGGTTTGTCTAAGTACGGTGTGAAACAAGTTCAACATGACGAAGATACGCCCGTGCCAAAACATTAGCTTACGCATTTCACCCATAACGGCGGCAAGCAATAATGGAAAGGTGGTAGAATATTTTTTTTGTGTTGTTGCATACGTGCTAATGGGTTTTTAACATTGTCCTGGTGCCTTACTAAGTTTCTCGCTTCCCACGCAGTGGAGGTGCGTTCGCGTGCGTCCCGCGTCGCGCGCGTGCAGCTGAGGGCAAATGAGCTGTAAAGTCGTCATTACCAGCAAGTCATAAGCGGCATCCTCTTAGGATATGGAAGGGTATTATCGCACCAGGCAGGAACACACAGTTATAAACCCCCTACTCCGTACTGAGACCACGGCGACCTCCAGTTTGACTCCTTTCATAATGTCACCTTGCTTAACTGCTTAGCTTAGGGATACTTATTTAGTTTCTCGTCCATCTCTGGAGAATGGACGAGAAAATATGATAATTAATTGACTTATTGTGGGGGGAGGGGGGGGGGTACTGCGTGCACGCGTGCGGCCGGCACGCGCTTTGTTGCAAAGGTGGGCACTGATCGACACGTCACGGCACCACTGCCACGAGTAACTCATCGCTATGCCGACGTGAGCCGCGGTCAATCCACTGCTGGATGAAGGCCTCCCCAAGCCTGCCACCACCTCTCAGTTCAGTTCATGTATTAGGTATAGCCCTGTGAGCGATGCGGCTCTTGAACAGGGTGCAACCGCAACAAACAAAAACACGAACAAGAAACATCTTGAAGTGACTCGAGTCACCCAACACGTGCAACAACGCGAGCCGATGTCATCGCTCCGTCCAACCTCGGCGGATATGACCATATTGCGCTGCATTATGCATTGCAACGTCTTTTGAATTCTATTACTGTTATATTTTTGGGGGGGGGCTAAATAGGGTCAATTAATCTCTTCACTGGCCTGATTGATGCCCCCTGTGGCGTAGGATCCTATTCGCGTCGTCAAGTTGAAGAGTTCAAATCACAGCAGTTGAATTGATTGAATTCGTCGTATTTTTCTGAGGTCGATAAAGTAGGTACCACTTTCATGGTAAGTCCGCTCGTCGCTAGGAAATGCAGCTAATAACCTCTAGGCAGCTGTGTGTGAATGAAAGGCACTTTAATGCTTGGGGTCAGTGTCTGATGACAATTGAACGTAAATTAGTTGAGCAAAGGCAGGCTTCAGATGACCTTTTCAAGAAAATAGGGTCTGTGCGTGTGGAAAAAAGTGACAATACAGCAGCAAGACTTTCTGTGGGTAATATGCTTATGCATAATGCATTCTAATGGCCCACCGCATTTAATAAATGATTCACATATTAACAAAAAAACAGAAACGTGAATGAACAATTTGATCGAGGCCGTGCATGCATCTAAAAGTAATAAAATGCTTTTTTTATAAAGTTATCGGTTATTGACTTGTGTACGCGTTTTACGTTGTTGCGCACTATATTTAGATACGAGATCGATGGGGGCGGGTTTAACACACGAGTCTATTCCGTCGATAAGTTGCGGGGTGCACTCTCAACGACTCGCATTAAAATGCACATTCCAAAGTAGCCATTCTTGAGTGATAAACGGGTAAATTGTTTCACGGGCAATCATTTCAAGGCATAAAAATGTCATTTAAGTGGCTGAAGCGACAGGAAATTGGAAAAGTGCAAAGGGGCCCAAAATGTTCACGCTACGATTTGTTTCGCCCGGAACGCGTCTCGTCCCTTCTCCCTCTTTTTTAAATCCTTTATATTAAGTTCACTTGTTTGCTTGCTTGCGCGCTTACGACCATGCAAATCTTTCGGTCGTTTTTTAACCCACTTCCCGTGATCCAATCGAGCTGACATTTTGCACACAGACTCGTTGTGCGTGACAATTTATTTTCGTGAATTTTTTCTCTCCAAAATTTTACATTATTTAGGCAAATTTTTTTAATATTTAATTACCCATTGCTTAATGGTGGCAGGCAATCACCTGACCCATAGGTGGCAGCCATCTCAAGCCAGAGGACTAGAGAACTCCAGCCGCCACGCATATAAAGGATTTATAGTGAAAAACTTTGTTTTTACGGGTTAATTTTTTTTGGTTGCAATTACTGGGGAACGAGAAGGCGTCAACGGGCCGCAGGTTGTGCAACGTCGAAAGAGGGAATATCCATTTAGTGTCGGATTTACATTCATTAAGGTCAAAAAATGTGACAATGACACGACCGAAAGTATATTCAGCCTTGGGTGGCACTGTGGGGTAAAAGCAGAGTGCACACGCACGCAGGTTGGAGGGTCACGAAGTCCAATGCAGTTTGGTCCTCCCTCTATATTACTGGAGGTCAATTACTTTCTGATGCTTTCTCGACTAAAGGCTTGAAAGTGTGCATGCACTCGCGGTCTATTTGTTTGCCTGTTTGTTCGTCTGTTGGTTTGTCTGTCTCTCTGTCTGTTTTTGTCTCTTGTGTTTGTATTTTTGTTTGTATTTTTGTTTGTCTGTCTGTTTGTTGTTTGTCTAACTGTACAGGGATGCGGGCGGGGGGGGGCACGCTAATTCTCAATTAATAATTATTTCTGATAGAATGTGAAAAAACATTTTATTTTGTGTTGCTGATATTGACTTATCCGCACAGAAAACTGGGGTAAATTGATCAAAGAATATGCCAAAATCTGAGCGATGAAAGAAAATAGCGACTTCATAGCAAAGCCTTTGTGATAGCATCACATGTACGCATGTACGTACGTTGAACTTCTTTCGCGCCGTACGTAGCCAACCGCGCTAATCGCACATCCTGATGGCACCATTCACCAGGGCTTCGCGTGCCGCGTGAAGCCATCTCGTTACGGGAAGCCAACATTAGTAATCGCGTTTAACCGTGACGAATCCACTGCTGGATGAAAGCCTCGCCAAGCTGCTGCCATCTAAATGTAACGATCCACCTAGCACAATCACTGATTTCATCGCTCCATCTCCCAATGGACGGTAAACTCTCAGACACGTTCCTTCCCGTGAATGCCACTCCATCATTATTCTTGACCATCGAGCCTTCTAGCGACGTGTCCTGCCTAACACTTATATACCTTTAAGTAAGTCGGGGCATTTTGTTCATCGCACTATGCTGTGTTCCCTCGTTATTCGTGAGGAATACGTTCTGGAGATGCTCGTGAACAGCACATTGCGCGGAAAATTATATTGGCCTACTAAAACCTATCTTTTTAATGAATGGCCTTAACATATGCAAATAATCTATTACATACGTGGAAATGATCTCGTAACTTCATCTCTCATCACTTTCTCGCATCGCATTCTCTCTCATCACTTTATCTCTTCGCTTTATTTATTCATCTCAATGCAGTCGTGTCGAGTTCAAAAATCGATTCGTAGATAGCCAAAATCTCGGATTGCAAGTTCATAAATAACGAGGGAATACTATATGTGGGTATTATTATTCAAATCTGGGATTCTAGCTAAGACACTGGCACAAAGAGGTGACAATGATCTAATCTTGAAATTTGTGTATTTTATAAATCTACCATATTCCTAACATCAAATATGTTCAGGCTTGTTATTGCAAAAAATTGCAATGAATGGTTTCTGAAGAAACAAATATGAAGAATTAATAAAACCACTCGCAGATGATAACAAAAAAATCTAGAATTAATCTAGAACAAAAAAATGGTTACAGTTCAATTCATAAGAACATCTCATCCATCTATATTCACGTCCTCCAAGAAAGGAGAAAATAAAAAGTCAAAGCGAGGGACGATACCAAGCGTGGCCTTTCGGCATTCACTGAGACATCAGTGGCCAGCAGAGGTCAGTACAGATCTGTGTTGGGTCAGTCAGGTCCAACCTATATACAGTATATAAAGAGCAATGCATGTGTATCTGTGCTGAAAATATTGAATAAAAGTAATGGTGCCACCAGTCCTGCTTTTCCCAGGATTATTCTCTTGTTGAGGCAGCTGATCTGGGAAATCTGTAAGTCTTCCCGTAATAATACACCACTCTAGACAATGCATTCACACCTGTGCCGTGGTGGGGCCGTGCTTAGCTGATGCCGGGTCAGGAAGCACTGGGTTGGTTTTTCTACTGCGCAAGCCGAGCCGTGCCACCAACGTCACGTGCTACTTGTGACGTTGGTGAGAGTCCATCTAGAGGGTATTTGGCCTACTCTTTCATACCGGTCAGACGTATTGCAAGACGTGGGAGTACCCACACGTCGTAACGCAAACTCATAAGCAGTTAGCTGTGGTGGCGTGCGCGTTTATACTGCTGGGTGAGATGTAGTAAGAAACTTGCAGCATTGTTTTAATTGCTCTGCCAGGAGATCAAACCGGTGACCTGTGAATTGCAAGTCCAGTGTGCTAGCAATGACACCTTGACAGGTATAAACAAAAATCATATTTCATTTGGATGAAAAATCTGATATCTAATTCAATTCCAATGCAGGTAAACTGAATGCAGCCTTTTCACCGCACGCTTTCTTTAGAACTGCTTTTTTTTATTTCAGTTTGTTGTCTTGTCCCTGGAACCTCCGATTCGCACGGCTGGCTACGTACGGTGTGAACGAAGTTCAATATACATTGTCCAGCGGCATGCCTCACGGCATCCCTTGAGTGTATGTCTGTGTGTTCAACTTCTTTCGCACCGTACGTAACCAACTATGCTAATCGGAGGTGTGGGGAAAGTACAATAAACTAAACACAAAAAAGCAACCCACTGGCTTCCCGTGTTATCACAGATTGCCCCCCCCCCACCACCCATCCATTTACCACGATACCGGAACCCTCTGGGAATTCTATCAAATCGTGGGAAACGCGTATCACCCCATCCTACAAAGGGTCTCAATAACGTCCCTCACCACCGCCGCTTGAAGCCACGGAAGCCCCCCGTGGACCGACGCGCTTAACCTTCGACAACGCAACTTGAACCCCTGGCGAGGATGCTTGCAAAGCCGGACGGAGGTTCACGAGGAGTCTGCACACCAACGCCTGCTCGTGAAAGGCCTCAACGACGCAGGAGATCCCTGGCCTAGGTCGTCCGCGAAGCTTCTGGGCTGGCAACCGCGGAACCGCATCCACTGCACAAACCATGACAATGGCAGCCGATGCGGATGTTTGATGCACACGTGGACAATTTCAAAAACAAACTCTCCTGTGTGCGACTGTTGTCACGCAGTACATAGAAGGACTTAATGCCTGATTCACGATGCAAAGGAGGCATTATCGCGGCGATTCACTCCATTAACATCTCGCCACAGTGGTGAAATTTTAACTACCTCGCCTGATTTGCAGGAAGTCGTGGGTTCGATCCCGACCCTGCACGTCTGTTGAATATTTGGAGTTTACGTGTTCTTCCCCTGGTCACATCGAATTTTCTCCGGGTCCTCTGGGTTTTTTCCTCCACATTTAGAAAAATGCGTTTCGAGTATTTGGGTGAGATAATTGCCACACGATAAGCCATTTCATTGAGCTTTCATTTGTAGACAGGTCGTTTCTGAAATAGAGCTATATAGCTCCGTGGGCCTTACCTGGTAAAATAAAATAAAAATGTTCATAGTTTAATAAACAGTTTTACTGCTGACACAAATGCTCCGGTACAACCACCTGAATGTTAAAATTATAGCTGTTGCTCTACACCTGCATTAGCCATACGAAGAAGAAGAAGAATACTGCACAATCGCAATAGCCCTCCGATCAAACGCGTGAAGAACACAGCACTGACGTTCGCCCATTTCACATACGATCCTGCGCTTGCTCAAAGGTTCGCGAAGACTAACTGACGCGAACATGAAACTTGCTCGCACGTGACGAGTCGAGGGGGCGAAAGAATGCATCTCCGCAAATTAAATTCAAAGATTCATCAGTCCAAGCCCGTGATATTTTAGAAGACCACGGCAGAATATTGCATTTTGCTCATTGCTGCCTGACAAACACATTCTCATTATTTGTAGATTAGTGTGAAATTACATTTCTTCCCCCCAACCCCCCACCCCCGACCCTAATACCGGTCAGCACATCTGGCTGGTGACAAAGTTACATGGAAATCTATTCGTCTGCGATTATGTTAACCCAGGCTTGGTGTTTGTCCGAAAGCACAATTATTAGTTCACAGGTTTATATATATACACTTCCCACCTTCTGTTTTTAGAATTTGCTCCAGTCGAAAAACGCCTCTCCCAAATCCCCGACAAAACAGACACCGATTTCTCATTAAAAACTCCATTAAGTAGGCGCCAATAGCATTGGAAACAGACTACACAGTATAGCTGGGGATTTGTGTGATACAATCTAACATCCAAATGGTCGGCAGTGCATCATGGTCGGTAATGAGCTAGATTACTAATAGCAGGTTGTATGCAGACGCCAGGCCAGTAATAAGTGTGCAATAATAGGGCACATTTTAAATCATTGCCTCTCACTTTTGGGCCAAAAACTCGGGGCTGTGCATGATGAAACGCTTTACAAAAAATTAAAGGCACGCGCATGTGTGAAATGACTCGGTCAAGACAGCGTCGTATTTATTTCTTTGTTATGACCGCGGTGGAGCTCAGGTGGCAGAACGGCTCCGAATCCCTCGATGATGAGTTCAAATCCCACTTCTCAGCATTGCAGTGTTGTGTCGCGTGAATGAGGTGCGATGTCGTGGTTACCGCGCTGGACTCTTGATCAAGAGGTCGCCGGTTCGATCTCCCAGCGTGGCGGTGAAATAGACGGTGCCAGCTTTCTTAATCTATCCGCCTCTGTCAACCCGCGGTATAAATGGGAACACCACTATTGGACAATTGGCAGGTCGCGTGCGATGGGGTAAATGCGTGCGTACTACCAACCCTTCCAAAACGTATGACCATCGAGAAAGAGGAGGGCGGACTGTCTCTCGAACTTTCTCTGTTGGAGGCCCTTCTGCCAGCGGCGCTGTGAGCAAGCAATTGCAAGGCTGCACACATTCCAAATTATCATGCCACCAAACAGGAATCCAGCAAAAGCAAATGACGATGACAGTGAAAGGCAACAGAGGCAGAGGACGATGTAGAAAAAAACGGACTGGTGGAGGAGAAGGAGGTGGTGGTGGAGGAGGAGGGGTGGTGAGGATGAGGGAGCTAGCATGGAAAGGAATGACACGAGAACGTCAGCTACAGATGGGACATCGGTGATCATCTTCTTCTTTCGTATGACTGATGTAGATGCAGAGACTACAATTTCACATGCAGGTGATCAAGCCAGATCAGCGGAGCGTATCGCTGCGATGTCTCATTCGTATTTGTGGATCGGGCATTTCGTCATCATACGTTTTAAGGTCCGTTCTGGATAACCTCAGTCACAAACCGGGGAGTTTTTAATTTTCCATTTGCGCATCAGGTATCCGCACCTGCCATGGTTTCTGCGGATGCGTAACCCGCATTGATGATCCTGATTGAAGATCATGATGATGATGATGATCGGCAAAAGTAGAGAATTGCTGTGACTGCTGATGCCGGAAGTTCATGGACCCAGCAGTCTCCATAAGAGGCTGCATTGGAAGGAGATGTTGAGGACCTTGGGGCAGCCAATGGGGACCTCGCACAAAATAACGGGGACCCCCATCCCATTACAAATGTCTCACCTACAAGTGACGTTATTTCACAGAGCACACTTCTCCGTGCTCCCATTGCAAGCAGCAGGAGGCTTCTCCCAATTGACGGTCTTCAGTAGGGCAGGTATTTTTAGAGCTACAGATAGACAGCTGCGTTATTCACAACATTTCCTCCGTGGCTCACAAGAACGTATGTTTCACCCCCCCCCCCCCCTTACATTAATTGGTTTGTGCCTGCAATTATTGTTGCCTGTATCTGTCCAAAATACCTAATTGAGCGGCAGAGGCGCGAGCCACCGGTTTGCGGAACGGTCCATTTCTGGTGTGGACCAATCAGTTTCAAAGACAATGCATATACTATCAGAGTATGTTTTTTGTTTGCATTCTGACCACAAGCATTGAGGTTAATGCAGACCTGATTCCTTATAAAAGGTTTCAGTTTGGTGTTTTAACATCTGAACACCTGTTCTGTTGCCAAAAAAAGGGGAAAAACCTATTCCGATATTTTGGTACTGCCAAAGGAGGTCACGTGATTGTTAACTCAGTCAACCTCGAGGAGGTTCAGCATCAGTTCAGTAACGACGTAAGTACCGCTCATTGTGATCATTACTGTGAATCCAACTCGGGCAACTGTGATAATCGTGCAGTGTACAAACCGCTACACTCACATTCCACATGCATGTATTTGTATTGAACTTCTTTTACACCGCACGTAGCGAGCCGTGCTAATTAGAGGTGCGGGGGGAAAGACAACAAACTAAACACAAAAAGCAGTTCGAAAGAAATGAGTTTTCAATCTATATTTAAAAGTGCATAGCTACATTTGCTTCCTAATATCGCAAGGAAGGGTGTTCCAAAAGCGCATCTGAATGCGTGCAATGCAGCGACCGTCCTTGTTTGATGGCCAGCCAAAGCCGCTGCGAGGATGACCAGAATCCGTGTGAGGATGGATTCTTTTTGACGGAGATCATCAAGGCGTTGTGGTTCACCCGTCAGGACGACAGTCGCCATTCACCAATAAGTGGCGGTGGCAGTAACCTGCTATTTTTTTTTAAAGCCACTTGGAGTAGTGAAGGCTCATCGATTGGAGGCCATAGGATGGGTGTTGTCGGTTCACACGAAATGGTGACTGTTCAACTCCATGCAAATTTACAAAGACACACACAACCACATGCAAGCATGCATACGCACAATGCACAATCAGTGTCTGCCATTCAAAAGTGAAGTAAGTACCCTGTGAAAAAATGTTCATGTGATCGAGGCAAAGCTGGCGACAGTGGCCATGATTTTTATTCAGTTTTATTCCTGCATTATAGAATAGGTCCTGTGCCCAGAACATTGCAATGGAAATTCTTGGTATTTTCTGGCCTAACAATGGGCTCTTGAATTCACACTTAAAGAAACTTAAGCTAGTGTTTGGAATTGGTTAAAAATTTCTCTCATGTCTCCTACTTTATTGATTTAAACTAATTCAGATTATAATCAAACAAATAACCAGATGGGAGATCATTGAGACCGACTGTATAATTAAAGGAAGACTTGGGAAATATCGGTTTTAAAATAACAGTAACTTGCAGTGGTGCCTGCAATTGAGTGTCTTGGAGGCACATTTGTTGGCTAACACAGAGATGTAGATGACATCACGTTTCTGGCACTCTGTTTTTGATTGCTCACATCACGGCTAGCAGAAGGGCCTCCAATTGTGTGAGCTCTAGACTGTCCCTTCAGGGTGTATTTTGGCCTACTCTTTCACGCTGGAAGAGGTGGGAGAACCCACATTTGAGCCTACCATATGCAACCTGTCGATTGACTAATTGTGGTAGCCTATCAATGTTGCTGGGTGAACCGACATGGGTGGTGGGGGGATTTAAGAACTTTTGACCGTATATTCCAATTGCCGGGGCCAGGAGATTGAACCAGTAACCTCTGGATTACAAGCCCAGTATGCTGACCATTAACACCAGGGCAGCATCCCTGTGTGCCTAATAGAACTTGTTGAAACCTTTATACTTAATAAGACATGTTAAAACCCTAACACCGCAGTCTCGTCACATACATTATACAAATGAAAATGTAATTGATTTATCCAGGAAAGCATCGCTTCGTCTCGAGACTCGATTTCAGCTGCAAGCCGCGTTGAGATTTTTTTTGCCAATTCCATTCCACTGAGCGTTTTGTGTGCCCATTGTTGTAAGATCGCGCATCGTCATCGTTGTTATTGTTGGTCCAAGTTATGGTGGTGTTACCGCTGTTGTTTCTGCACCAATTTTGTTCCTCCACCTCTGTCTCTTTGACTGTACGCATCTGCTCCCTCTGCCTCAGTCTCTCCTTGCTCTCACTGTGTCCTCCATGTGTGGCCATCCGTCTTTAACTTTCATTAAATGGGCATGAAATAATAAATGATTACCGCTTGAAATTTAATATTTGCCACATTTGGTCTTTGCACAATTCTAATAGCGCAAGGCTATCACAAAAAACTGTTCCACTGATGAGCAATGTCGACCGTGAAGGGTCAATGTCGCTATGCAGTGTTACCAGAGTAAGTACTTTCGCAGTCATTTTATTTATATTTGTCAAACTTGAACACTGACACACAGGGTTGACGTTTTTTTAAAACATTATAGCTGGATATTTAACGTTAAACAGCAATCTATTTTCCATGAATACAGTTCACCCACAGTATTGACCAGGGCGGCCAATGGGTTGAACCGTGAATCTCAGCAACAAATTGCTTGGCCGTGCCACAAATTGTCAAGTTGTATATATGATACGATAAAAAACCAAATAATAAAAACATTAAAACATGTAATATCCGAGTATATTATAAAGTATTCAATAATTTTCGATTTAAAGCTTTCGTGACTGCAGGGATTAATCTTCTTGGTTCTTTCGGTAAAGTCACGTAGAATGGAAATAATAAAATAATAAAAATAAAACATAATAAAATAATTCTCACGACGTTTCGGCCACAACGCAAGTAGCCGTCCTCAGGTGGAGAACAGGTCTGTCGAGGAGACAGAGTCTGAATGACTCTGTCTCCTGCGCATTTATGTTTAGTTAATGCAATAGATAAATATTGCACCGTGCTAAAGAAGTTGTACTCTAGTTACCAGGCAAGCTGTTGACGGGCGTCACAACACAGGATTCCGCATGGTATATAAGAACTTTACTTATTCTTTTTGCAGCATAATTTTTTTACTGATAATTTGCACAAATTATGTGCACAGGCAATCCTCTTTACCAAATCACCGGGACTAATCGAGATCTTTCATGAGATTTCAGAAGCTCAGTTGGGGTGAGCCTTGATAGTTATTTGATGGGTGACCACCATGCGTGCCAGGTTTTCATAGGCAGCTGTGGAGTTTTGTTAAAGGGTAGACCAGAGGTGCCGCAGTGGTGAGATGTTAACTCCCTCACCTTGAATGCATGAGGTCGTGGGTTCGATCCTGATCCCGATCCTGATCCCGACCCTGATGCCTGTATATTTGGAGTTTGCATGTTCTTCCCGTGGTCACTTGGATTTGTTTCAGGGTCCTCTGGTTTTCCCCTCCCCATTATGAATCAATGCACGTTAAGAGTATTTGCATGAAAACTAGATTCGAAGCTTTCGTGACTGCAGGAATTACTCTTTGGTTCGTTCGGTAAAGTCACGTAGGTACGAATTTGTGTCTCTGTGTGTTCTCTCTATATTTGTGTGTCTGTCTATGTGTCTCCGTGTCTGTGTTTTGTCTCTCTCTAAAATTTAGCATTCTTTGGAAGAACGTTAACCGATTATCTGGGTTGTATTGCATTAGATTTCTACATTTGCTATGTTTTCTTCTCATTCGTTCGTACCTGATGATGGTTATTTGTGTTGCAATCGAAACGTCGTAATTTATTATTTTTTAATTTATTTTCTTTCTACGTGACCTTACAGAAAGAACCAAAGATATATATTTGCATGCTAGAACGTTTCCATGTGATAAGCCAATTCCTTGAGCTGTAATTTGTGGCCTGGTCACTTCTAAAAAGAGCTGTATAGGCCAGTGGGCCTTACCTGGTGAAAAAAAAATGTTAATAATTGTAAGAGTGCTGCCATTGTGGTCCAAATTTTCCTAAAAAACTAATTAGTTAATTGGAAAACGCATGTTAATCGTCCCCACCCAACCCACCTCCCCTTACAGCGAAAACTTGGCAGGGCCCACCTGAAAAAGAGTCTTGGAACTCGCTGAGCCTTTCCTGGATAACCAAACGTAATTATAATAATGGACCGATCCCCTGCAATTAATGAATCTCTGAAACTTGAATGATGATGATGTTCCCAAACCCCCATACAATTATTGACGAGGTCTTCGAGACCGGAGGTTATTGGCGTCCTGCTTTTAGTCCATCTGTGTCTGTGGCAGCATTCCCCGAAGGAAAGAGGTGTGCTCATCATCACAGCAAAGGCAGAACTCAAGGCCTATGGAATGAAAAAAATTCCTTTCTGACTGCTCATATAAGTACAGCCAGGTGGCTCAGCGACAGAGTGAGCGATTCGCAATCGGAAGATTACGAGTTCAAATCTTTGTTGAAACCACTTCGTGGGGAGGTGAACAGAACAGTCGTCGCCCTGTGAACAAACTCGGCCCTGTTATCGGAATGGAGAATTTACAGCAGTGGTTCAGGGCTGTAAGTGGTAGATAGACACAGCCTCAATGCTTACAAGAGCAGAAAAATATTCATCAATGGCCCTTCTTCATAGCACAAGAAGAAGGGTCATTGGCAGAAATGCCACCTATTATATATTTTCTTTAAAGTGGTGTTATGGACAAATCTGTTGAGTCATTTGTTATATGCGTTTGTGTACTGCTGCCAAAGTAGCATCACCATATAATGTTTCATTTTGTTAAGGCAAGAAAGTGAGCCTGGGCAGGACAATGGAGGAACGAGACTGGTGACAGAAAGTATGTATGTTGAACTTGTTCCGCACTATACCTAGCCACCAACCGTGCTAATCAGAGAATGGCAGCCAAAAGAAGGGAATGCGCCTGAGATGGATTGCGGCATCTCTGTGGGATGGAAACGGCACGGGGAGGTCTTCATCCGGCAATGGATATAACATAGCTCCTGTTCACGATGTTGTTGCTAATTCACGCAAATGCTTTCCTGTGTGCTCTTTTTTTTTCTTTTTCACAATGACCTATCACCGTCCATCAGCAAGAAAAGCATGTGTGCAAGTGGCAACTGGCATGGGTACACGAATTAAAAAATGTACTCGAGAAAGCCCACAGGGAAACGAAGAAAAGTCACCGGAAATCTCCGCCCACCGATGGAAACATCGCCGTGAAGCACGAAAATAACCTCCAGCCTTACGAAATGAATCGGCTGGCGATTTGGCATCGACGTGTCATTTACATCCCACGCCCGGAGCCTGAAGACTTCGAGAAAATCGATCCGAATGGCAAAAACGATTATAAGAGATGACATTTTTTTTTCCCCACCACAACAACAACAACAACAAAAACCACCCAAGTGAACGAATATGCACCCGTTCATACATTCGGCCACAAAAAACCGCACTTTGAACGTTCCAGACTAATTCAACCCCCGCGGTAGCACCGTTACACACCACGGTGTTCGGCCGCACGAAGAGAGACCAACGTGGGGGGGTGGGGGGGGGACACATCATCTGTGCAATTTGACAAGACCAGCGAAAGCAACAGCCAACACCCGCACGGTGCGCATCCAACAGAGTTCCCAACGGGCAAGACGCCACCCAAGTTTACATAGTCTTCGTGCCCACAGACAATCGGTCATTAGATACACACACACACACAAGCATAGATATATATACGAAAAGATCCCCTGTATAGCCTGTAACAGACTGTTGGGGCAAGTGCGGTTAGCGAGCACCTATAAAGGCCGGCACGGCACACGAGGGGGTGGGTGACCAAGACCACGCCCGGCCGCCTTTGTCTCCCCAGTGGCGCACCGGCTACTCATTTGAGGCTGAGTCGACGTAGGGGAGGCCCAGGACCGGTTCAGATAATTGTCACTGGTGTTGGCCATGAGCAGGAATCGAACTCTGCTTTTCCATGTTCCAGGGCTTACAACAGAGGGTGTGATGTCATCAATGTCGACCACAAGGGAGCGAGAAGTGGTGTGAAGTGATACCTAGATGTTCATGCATCAAATACATAACGTTATTTTTGTATTATGATAAATTATATGAAATATGGGTATGGGGTGAAACAGGATAGGCAAAATAATACTTACACAACATGGTTGTGTTAGATTATAATACATTCTGTTGGATGTTATGAAATACAGTACACATTTCTACATGTAATAAAGGTGAGTTATAGTTAATTCGTTATAGGAAATGGTTAGTAATGTTGTCATAATGTTGTGTTAGTGTTCACTTGTCAATACACTTTCACGGTTAGGGGGCAGGATTATGGTTTATGGTAAGGGCTAGGATCATTAAGTTATATTTCCTGATTATGTCCCTCCAATAATTCGTTTGCTGTCCTTCCCCTAAACCTCTGATTAGCACGGTTTGGCTACGTACGGTGCGAAAGAAGTTCAACACCATACATCCGTACAAGCTTTTGTTTTCTTTAACAAACTTGTTGTAGACGACACTTGCTTTGCTCGTGTGTATCTTTGTCCCATCTTTGCAGATCGCTCTGTTAAGTTCTTCCATCAGTTCCTTCACAGTTTATGGATCGGAAACAAGGACATTGACCAATGAAATTGCATCTAAATCTGACAAAGTACACAAGGAAGAAGCAAGAAAATGTGCATGCTGCGAGAGACAGAAAGATACAACGCAATTACACGCAAGTGCTTGCCACAAACAAAGCACAACACCTTGCTGATCTCGTCAAGGAGCATAAACCATCACGCGGACTGCGGATATCCTCGCAGCGGCATTTGGCTAAGCAACGAACAAAGACGGTCACTGCATCGCGCGCTTTCAGATGCGCTTCTGCGGCCGTCTGGAACGCTCTTCCTTCCGAATATATGAGGAAGCCACTGGAGCCAATGCACTTTTAAATCATCATCTAGATTGACAAACGAATTTCTTTTAGAACCGCTTTTTGTGTTTAGTTGGTTGTCCTTCTCCCGCACCTCCGATTAGCACGGTTGGCTATGTACGGTGTGAAAGAAGTTCAACACACACACATATGGGTCAGAGAAACACGATCAGCGGTGTAGTAATGACTGTTCATTCAAGTACGTATGCTTGGACATGAACATCAGAATATGTATTTATACTGGAAGAATCCGATGAGCTATAAAGCTATTTTTCACAGACACGACCCCTACCTAGCAGAATCTGTGACTGGTGAATGAGACTGGTGACGGAATGACAGCCAGGGCAGGGATTTTGCCCGAAAGGATCACCATTCTGGAGATGGAGCAATGTGCTTGAGCATAACGGATTGCAACATCGCAGGGCAGTCGAGAGCTGTGACGATGTGGGGAGGCCTTCATCTAACAGTGGATAGAACATGGATGACGCTATTGTGATTATGATATCGACACGCCGTGTCAAGGGGCAAGGATGTGTCCATATTAAACTCTCACAGCGGGAAAAATATAATGCAGAATTACCCTTTTAGGTCGCTTCAAATGGTATTTTACCCAACACCAAGACACTAAGCGATATGTATTTCCATACACCGAAAAAAGCGTTCATCCTATGACAGCGAAACGATGTTTTTTAACTGATAAAGATGGGGTTTGGTGAACCGAGCAAGTAATTAATAATTTAACTTTAGGTTTTTTGTGAAGTCATTGGTGATCACGCTAAGATGATTATCGCTCTCCACTTGAGAGCCCATTGTAATGACAGGCGGCTGAATCCTGGATTCAAACCCTAGGACTTAGCGTTGCCAACTCATCCGTCTGATGTATCAGCTCACCGAGCCAGCCAGCCACCTCACTCCTACAATTCTTAAAGCTCATTGTTAATGTGAGGTCTAAAGAGACAGTTTCAAGAACAGCTTGGGCATGAGCAACCAGCATGTGTAACGCAATTGAGGTCAAGGAGGACGGACATTTAGACCGTTGCCGTTGATGACACATGTAGCTCGCCATTGCTTCATTGCTTCTGCGAGAGCAATCAGATGTTGTTCAGTCAAGACCCAACTGCTCTTGCAGTATCCCACCGTCAGTTTTTTAGATAAGCGACAATCCTCTGCGTGTCACGCCAATACCCTATACAACAATTGCCCCACCCATCACAACCTCCTCTTCCCCGATTGCATCCGCAAGGCTTTCGCACCGAATTCCATTGTGAACTTCCACGTCGCTTATACCCCCCCCCTCAGCCCCCCACAGGCCCACACCCCTATCCTGCCACGAAATTCCTATCATCCTCAGCATCCCAAAGGGTCCCTTGCTTAGCATCGTTGCCGGCCTCTTAGCAAACGTCCATCTCCGTGACCCCGCGCAGAAACTCGCACTCCCCCCCCCCCTACCTCCCCGCCCAAAGCAGGGCCCGTCTGTTAGCGGCAGAGGAACTAAAGAAATAAATAACCGTGCACCCCCCCCCCTCCCCCCCCGTGCTCGCGAGCCGCTCCCGGTCCCTGAGAAATCTGTCGACGTCCGTCCGTCTGCACGGCGGAGGGAGTAACGGGAGCCAGGGTCCGGGATGGCTCCGTCCTTCGTCGTTCGTCGGCGCGCGGAGAGAGCGAGCGAGCGAGCGAGACACGGGCCAGGGAGACTCGACCCCCGCGTCTCCTCCTGTTGCTCGCACTGTGGCGACTGTCCGAAGACAAGTCATCCCAAACGTCAGATAGCTTGGGTGGCTCTTCAAAGGGAAAGGCTACACCGCCGCTCCTACTGACGCATGCCAAAGCGGGGAGAGTTTTTTTTTCGTGCGGTCAACTTTTTTTCGTGTTGTTGGTTCGTTCCACCCTCTTTTTTTGTGTCATGCAAGTACTTATTTACTTATTGACATGTGCAGGCTCGCTGATTTGGGAAACAGGCGAGTTTCCGATCCTGGTGCAAGGGGCCCGACTCTTTGCAGGGTCAAGGAAACGAGTATTCGCTTTGCGGGACGTCACCGGCCTTTGTTCTACGAAGAGGCTTGTCTCCGCTACTGTCACGCTAACACATTCCTGCGGAGGGAGCTGGTAGTAACGTTGGGTTGCTCGGTCAATGGCCAGGGTCAACGGCGGCGTGGTGTATTCCGCAAATATGGACGACTGTGAGGGCAGGCACAAGCCGGCGTGAGTAGGTTAAACGTTGAGTTTTATAAGGGCACCACGGGGTGACCAGCCCCTCCCCACCCAGCTCCACCCCTCCCACCCCCTCCCACAGTCCCACCCTCCCCACCCAGCCCCTCCCCACCCTCCCTTCTCCACCCAGCCCCACCCCTCCCATTTTTGGATGCATGACGGACGGACGGACGGATACAATAATCCCCTGTGGGCTGATGTAACCAGGAGGTTCCTACCAGTATGATTCTACCACTGGCTCGGGGCATTACAATGTAAAACTAACACCGCGACATACGCCTTCGTACGACGAGGGTGGCACTTTTGCCTTCCGACTTTGTAACAGCGGGGGCGGTGGCGCAACGGGGGAGTGGCGGCACAGTGGTTGTTGTTCACGCACTGCGCGAAGAAGCCGGCGACCAGAGTTCGATTACTGGCCACGGCAAACATCTCCGACAAGTGATATCCTGGTCCTGGACCCGGACACCCCCCTCCCTTCTCCATCCCACGCTGAAGCGCTCATTACACACAACGTGCTTGCCACAAATGAACCACAATACCTTGCTGACCTCGTCCAGGATAAATATAGGCAAATATAAATGGAAAAAAAAACGAACTAAAATAATTATAATGAATGAACGAACTTTAAGACTCGCGTGGTATGTTCATAAATGGCTCAACCATTTACAGATGCAACGAGGCTAAAACAGGATGGAGATATGTAAGAAAATTAGGTATTTGCATTCAATGATTGCTATCATAAACTAAGACTATTTGTTGTTTAAACATTTTTTTACTTTACCCTGTAAGGCCCACTGAGCTGTATAGCTCTCTTGCAGAAGCGACCTGGCCACAAATGATAGCTCAACGAAGTGGCTTATCATGTGGACATTTACAGAAGCCAATTTCTCTAAACCCACGTTGCTTAATGTGAAGGGAAAACCCGGAGGACCCGGAAAAGAAATCCACGCGCCTATGGGGAGAACGTGCAAACTCCAAACATACAGGACTCAGGGTCAGAATCGAACCCACGATCTCCAGTATATCAGGCGAGGTAGTTAACATCTCGCCACCGTGCGATTTGGCCCTAATGGTTAGCACAGCCGACTTTAAATCACAGGTGCGATGCGATCACACCTGGGACCCCCACCGCCTCTTTCCACCCAGCAGCGTCACGCACCTAGGGGGAAGGAGGGGGGTCAGACATTTGTGGCGATGTGTGAGGAGGGGAAGAGGGGGGTTGAGAAATGTGACGTCACATCAAATTGCGCAACTTTAAATAAATATAGACAACACGTTCAACTTAATTAAATAGACTTTTTGATCAATGTTTTCTCCTACAACATCAGAGTGCAGTGCCACATTAAATATGCACTACAATGACAATAGCTTAAAGCGATTTGAAGCATGTTTAAAAAAAATGGTGGGGGGGGGCAGAGCTTTGTGACGTCAT
>CM025640.2:8585793-8608206 GCA_014621495.2 Entosphenus tridentatus
CTTTAACTACAAATTCACACTCAGGTGGTCAAGCCCAGACAGCCGCGTCACGTGCAGTGGAGTGTATCGCTGTGATGTCTCCTTCGTATGTGTGGATCGTGCATTGAGTCGTCATACGTTGTACGGTCTGTGGATGACCACAGTCGCAGACTGCTGGATAGTTTTTTTTACTTTCAATTTGTGTATCGGGTGTCCGCATCTACTGCCATGGTTTGAGCAGCGCATGCGATTTAAGGTGGAGGCACTAAAACGCCATCAGCGGCGTGAGAATGGGATACCGTTGCGGCACCGTTACCCGTACTCTTGACCTAACCGTAAGAACACAGGTGTGATCGCATCACACCTGTGATTAGCTTTATTGAAAGTCCGCTGTGCTAACCGTTACACCGTGGCCGAATCCCACGGTGGTGAGATGTTAACTACCTCGCCTGGTCTACAGGAGGTCGTGAGTTCGATCCTGCCCTCGGTGGTTTAGCACTGCAACGGAAGTCGCTTCGCATGCTCGTTAAAAGACACGAAACTTTTGGTGGGCACTCACAAGTAATTTGCTACTGGTTGAGCGAGGATCAAGCGCATGCACAAACTGCGTGGTCCTGTGGTGTACCGCGAAGGTAAATAATTAAAGTTTGGCATTATATCTTCCTAACTAGTTTATTTCATGCAGAGGCTGCACCATTAGCCTTTAATCTCTTTGTGCTAAATTGGTTAGGATATTTACTTACAACAGCTGCAGGGTAGAGTGCTCACGCTAATGATACACTGCCGTTTTCGCCGCTGCGTTTTAACCCTCTTTCGACTCGCGAGCATCATCTCCTCCCCTCTCCTCCCGCCCGTTGAAAAGCGCGTCGACCTCGGCCAAAAAAACCATGGCAGCTCGGTGGGGGGACCAAAGGCCCCCCACGGGGAGAGTTGCGATGCGCACACGTGGCACAGCGACACGGGCAGTCGGTCACTCGCTGTGAGCAGTCGCGGAACGGACTTCGGGGGGAAAACAAAAAAAAGTGTCGATCAGACCGTCACGTGCGTGTGCACGGACCAGTGGCGGCGGTTAAAAAGGGTTAAACATTTAAAGCTGTTCATTTGCCTTTTAATGTTCTATTCATTAGGTGGTAATTCCGACAACCTTCTTTACATGCCTCTTTAACGCCTGACACAGCACTGCCATTGCTCTAGGCATTACGCCATTTCCGATACGCGGAGAGGGGACTCACGGATGGATATGCCGCTCCGTCTACAATAAAAAAAAAACTTTGTGTAATGATTATTCACATCCCAAAAAAGGAGGCAGCTGCCTGCAAAAATAATATTCGTGCGAGATCTGTGCCATTTGCTTCATGCATTTCGTCAAATTATAAGCACGTTTTATCACCTGTTCAACGTACGGCTCTCTAACACACACACAGCAAAGCAATTGTAGTATCCGGTAAGTAGCATTCGTGCTCACATTGAGTATGGGGCAGTTGCTTGGCCATGCCGGCTTTAGTGATGTAGCCGAGGGGCATCACGTGAACAATTTATTGCAGAGAGAGGTACGTGGTTCACGCCCATGGGCCGCCCTGGTTAATACAGAAAGTAAAAAACCAATACAAAAAAACAACGCACTATCTGCTTGACAGTGGACGTTAAATGTTCGGTGATGTTCTTAATAAAAGGAGTTGGCCAAATGTGGACACACTTAGTAAATATTTAACAATTAATCTAAAATCATCGCAAAGGGTAACACCCAATGCTGATGATTATATTTGTCGGGAAAATGTGTGCCTTCGCCTTGCGCTACAAGAATTGCGTGAATATTAACGATGCCAACAATTGGATTGGATTAGATCTCTGTTAGCAGCCTTCAACCAGAGTCAGAAATTCCACATTTCTATGGCTGAAAATCAATCTCTCCACTGTGAGATCACGATTATCTTCTTACAAACCGGTACCTATTTTATGAATCCCGGGTGTAGATGATGGGTTGAGTCGGCCCGCGTATTCCTTTTTTTACCTCGCTTGAAATATGACGTTCACGGACAGATTAATGAATTCCCGAAAAGTGAAGTTTTACATCTATTTTTTTAAAATAACGATCCATACGGTCACAGGATTCATTGTGACAATTGCCGACTGTTCACGATGACCAACTTAGCGGGAGTAAAACCGTGGCCCTGTATTTGTGTTGAACGAGTTACCTACCCAGCTCGGAGTTTGGGTGCCCAGTGTCCGATCGGTTACATCAGTTCACTTTAGTCCAGTAAATGATTATTGACTTCCCAGCTCTTGCTAAAGAGGCGGTTTGCCAGTGAAATTAATTTTACGAGCCAAATTATATATATTTTTTCCCCGCGCGCATTCTTTAAACGCGCTAAATCACGTCAGAGGAAACTTTATCACCCTCATCTCCAGGGAAGTTGCAGCTGTAATTTGATTCGAGGCCACTAAAGACTCGTGTTTATGGACACCAGTATATCTAAAACTACAATTTATTTTGAAAAATCCTCTAGCCATTTGTTTTTTGTTGTTGTTTGTCGCGAGCCTAGTGTGGTCTCATTTTAAGCCGATAAAAGCACAATAAAAAAAAATCTGGTTATTTAATTTAATCGAAATGTGATCCTTTGTACGAACGTGTGTATACATTTACTCATGGGGTTATTTCTTTATTTCCCATGTTGTTCTTGTTTTTATTTAATAACTGTACACGCTTCTGGTGATCACGTCATGGCCCCTGTAATGTACGTTTAAAAACAGGAGTAAATTGGAAATCATTTACGAACCGTGTACCCACTTGCGTTGCAAAAAAAAAACAATTTTCACAAGCTTTTCACACATGGGTTACCAACCTTCAGAAATAGCGATGGGAATATACATTTTCTGAGAAAATGTGCCTCCTCGTGGCTCACGGTCCATCAATGAGGAAAGCCCCTAACGTGTAAGCGATGAGCGGTGTGTGGTGTGTGCATGCGCATTAGGCAACTTAATATATATTTTTTTGGGTGTGTGTGTGACTCATGTTGTGTTTTTTTAACCGATGGGCCATAGAGTTACCGCAGGTTAAGCGTGTGAAAAGCTTGACATGTATTGCGTGAATCATTTAAGGTTTGCCTCTGCACACACACACATGTATCAGTACGAGTGTGCATAATGTTTCCAAGATATATGGATCGTTCATTTACCTTCAAAGTCAAATAGGTTTACAGCTGAATGACAATAATACTGTCTGAACTATCATCGTCATCGTCAGCCAGGATCACTCCACTGTTTAATGAATGCCTCGTAAAGCCGTCGCCATCTCTCACAATCCTGCGATGCAACAATCCTCGTCGCTCCATCTCCTCGGTGCACGTACCCTCTCAAAAGCGTTCCATTACTTGGGTGTCACTCCGTAATTTGCTCTTGACCATCGTCCGTAATCCCCTAGAGCAGTGGTTCTTAACCTTTACTGCAGCCTTGCAATCCCGTTGGTTCTCAAGCGTTAAACAGATGTACAATGTGAATAAATAAGTCGGGCTTGATGAAACAAGGTAAGTTGTTACTCACGTGCCCGTGCTTAATTTGTGTTTTCGACGATTTGCCTTAAAAATAATAATATGGCCCTGTCTCGCACCCCCAGGGGGTACAACGTTCACCCCAGGTTGAGAACCACTGCCAAAGAGCGACGTGTTCAGCCCAAGCCCACTTCATTCCCGAAGCAAATTGAATGGTGTCTTTAACCTGTACCGTATATTTATGGGACCTCTGTTGCCAGTATCAATAATGATGAAAAATAAGAATAGGTTTTACCCTTCCTGGTAATTAAACAGGTGTTAAGATTTTCAAACACAGAATGGATACATTTTATTTTCCAAGACATCAAGTCTGCATTAACCACACATACTTGTGGTAAAACATAATGCCTTGTAAAAGTTATATTATTTGGTGTATGAACTACTTAACACCTGTTTTATTGCCAGAAAGGGTCAAACTTAGTCTTGTTTTTTGTATGTATTACATATGTTGAAGTTCTTTTACACCGTAAGTAGCCAACCGTGCTAACCGGAGGTGCGGGGGGAAGGACAACAAACTAAACACAAAAAGCAGTTCTAAAGAAATCAGTTTTCAATTTAGAAAAAAGTAAATTCTCTAATCCACGTGTTCCACTTTGTGGGTCTCATTTGTAATTACAAGAATGTTTATACACGCACCTTTCCGTTTATTTTCTGCGTGTATATTTCTAAGTATGCATGTATATGGCTTGGTCTTAATGTGTGCAGAGTATTTGGCTCATGACATAAAGGCTGTGAATTCAAATCATGGTTGGTGTTCAGCTGCTCATTCCTCTAGGAGTCATAAAAATGAGTACGTAATCACTTTGTGGATAATCAGTAGAGGTTGTCCTATGGAGAGACTTGTCCCTGACATGTGAATGAGGAATTCCCACGACTGCTTCACAGAGCCATCAACAAAGATGAGTTCCGCCATGAACTAGTTTGACCATTCAGACGCCTCGATTTTATATATATATATTTGTATGTATGTATGTGTGATATTCATTTGTGAAAAATATGTATAGTTGCAACCAGACAAAAAAACAAGGAATATAAATAATGTAGTAAAATTAATAACAATCATAACAAGTATCTTGCAATTTCAACATACATTACAGAAATTAAACAGTATTTAAATTTTATTTTAAACGGTTAATTCTCTCAAAATTACTTCACACAGTTTCAGAGGCTCAGCTTGGCAGGAGCGATAAATGCATGACTGTAAAAGAGTGCCACCATTGTCATTAACGGGTTCTGTAGCTGATAAGGCTTCTTCAGGCTATAGCCATGCTCTTCAAGGAGTGCCTGTGCTCAATGCACGAACACACGTTGCCTTCTTGCACATTTCATATTCTCCATCGGTCTGACTGCGGTGGCACATTGGCTACAGCGCGTGACTCCAAAATGGAAAGGTGTAAAGTTTGAATGCTGGTTGGTTCGTTGATTTATCCCATCATACCACCTCCTGGGGTAATAAATGAGTAACCACTCTGCGCAAACTCCGTTGCGTTTTTTTCTTCTTCTTCCGATGAAGGGACTGCCCCCACCAAAGTAATGTGGAACTTACGCCACTCGTAACGCCCAATACTCATTCGAACGTGGGACTTTGACTTTTTAATACCGATGACGGAGGCTTCGGTAAATAATTTAGGCCTGCGCTCGCATAAAGCTTTGTGCTGCAGTATTCTATCCCTTACATTAACGTCTCTGATAGAACGCATAAGAAGGCCCCATCTCGCACATATATATAAAAAAAGTCAGTGACAGAATTTTACTTAAGCGCCAGATTTAGGGTTAATAACAGAAATCACAGCTGCGGCAGCCACTAAGGCAATGCCCAACCACCGAACCAGAAAAAGTCATTTTGAGAAAGAAATCATATGCAATAAATATTTAACTCTGGCGCCGACCGAGATTTTATTGATTTCTGCAATTTCCAGCCCTGCGCTTGATTGACCGCTGCTTTGGTGCTGGCGCGGGGGTTTTAAATG
Source organism: Entosphenus tridentatus (assembly GCA_014621495.2). NCBI lineage: Eukaryota > Metazoa > Chordata > Hyperoartia > Petromyzontiformes > Petromyzontidae > Entosphenus > Entosphenus tridentatus. The sequence goes on from CM025640.2 coordinate 8,591,291, forward strand.
CACGTGGTTACGTATCGAGCAGGCTCACTTGAGCTTTAGGTTCTTTTTTGGAAATGTATCTGATACAGAACTTTAATTGCGTTGTTTTTTCTCCCCGTGTGCTGTTGTGCTTGATTCTCTCTGCGATGAGATGTGTCCAAGCCACGTTTCTCATGCATGTTTAAAAGTGGCTGAGATTGCTACGAACGGGAGCAACTTGTTCCGAACCCGAAGGCTTTTCGAACAAATTAGATTTTTTTTTGGGAAGACCTTTTAGAATACCAGTATAGCTTGGGACATACTGTAAATATCTTACCTATATAAGTCATTTTTGTCTGTCTGTGTGTCCGTCTCTCTGTGTGTGTGTCTCTCTGTGTGTGGACGAAATTTGCGATGGATTTAACTCGCTAACTGTGGGGTTTTTGTAGAAAATAAATACCCAGGTACCACGTGATAAGCCCCGTGGTGGGCCAGCGCTATTCGTATTTAACATCCGTCAACTTTAAAGTAGTTAAATTAACTATTTAGTACTATGAATTATTATATTACTACGTTTGGTCGTAAGCAGCGCGGACATCACGTATGCAGCGACATCGTGGATGTCACTGGGTAATGCCGGCTCTAGTGAAGCACGGCGTGCGATGTATTGCCATCGCAGACACCCCATATATGTGGATGTAGTACCAGCCCTGGAGGGGGCTGGGTGAGCGCTGAGCGACAGCGCTGAGTGGCACCACGCTCCGCATGTAGTGCTGACCCCTATAGGGTAGGGTGTGAGAGTGCAGGCCACGGGAACAAGGCTACTGTGGGCCATGGCACTCTGGTTGACCCCGAAGGACACATGGCCAGTAAAGTCTACATGGAGCCCCCAGGTGAGGGCTAGAGGGTGGTCACGTGTCGGGGGAAAGATCCTACTGGAAGGGTCGAGAGATGACCAGAGGTCTATCGAAGGTGGTCGTGGCCAAGGGCGGGGCCAGCCACGACCCAGGAGCATATAAACCGGGTCCCCACAGAGACCGGGGTTCAGCGTTGCTACCGTTACCTGAAGATCTACGTTCTACGTCCAAGAAGAGTCACCAACACGTGGACTTGGACCCGAGCCGGGGTCCGGTCCATTGTAGCTAACTCCCAGTGTGTTAGCCTGGTGGTCCACCAAAATAGGCTGTTATCTGGTAAAGGGGCAGCTACCCCTTTGTGTTTATGTGTTGGCACAAATAAATGTGTTGCCTCCAAGAAGTACGTGTGGGACTCAGTTGAATCCACTACACTACACTAAGAGTCAATAGATACGACTATAGAGTCAGTAGATACTGCTATTAATTCAGTAGATACTACTATAGAGTCAGTAGATACTACTATAGTCGGTAGATACTACTGCAGACTCAGTAGATACTACTATAGAATCAGTAGATACTACTGTAGAGTTAGTAGTTACTACTATAGTCAGTGTATACTACTATAGTCGGTAGTTACGACTATAGAGTCGGTAGATAGTACCGTAGAGTCGGTAGATACTACTATAGAGTTAGTATAACATAGTGCAGTCAGTAGATACCACTATAGTCAGTATATACTGCTGCAGAGTCGGTAGATACCACTATAGAGTCAATACATACTGCTATAGAGTTAGTAGTTACCACTATAGTGAGTGGATACTACTATAAAGTCAATAGATACGACTATAGATTCAGTAGATACTACTATAGTCAGTAGATACAACTACAGAGTCAGCAGATACTACTATAGAGTCAGTAGATACTACTGTAGAGCCAGATACTACTGTAGAGTCACTAGATACTACTCACTCTATTGTGTGTAGGGTGTGTGGGTATGTATGCCTACGGGGGGGTAAACATATTTTTTGAGGGGGTTGGGGTAGTTTGACAATTTTCGGAAACCTTTTAGATCAACTATTTGCCCCCCAATTTCTATTACTTTTTGATTCAGGACTTCTGTAAGCCTCTTATTATTTTGTTAACGTACATATGGACAGACAAACAGCACGCCGGGCTTTCACAATAGCTTAGTATTTGTGTAAGTATATGTTATGTTTTTAAGAAAAGTTTTGAAATATATTTTTCCCCCGTGCAACGCTGGGTACTTTCTGCTAGTGTATATAAATAGACCATTGATGTTGGTTACACAAGCAACGATCGTTGAAAAATGCTATCAAATTAAAGAAAACAAGGCCCTCGACTCAGTCCAGCAGTGGGGTAGCTATCATTACCAATGGCAGCCCTGACTCATTGGTGGAAACTCCACGTTCCTATGGCAAGACCCATTGTTTCTATATCGCAAACCAACACTTGCTTCACCTGGAATGGAACATTCTACAAACAAGTTGAAGGTACCCCTTATCTACAGTTGTAGCCAATGTTTTCATGGAAAATTTTGAGACAGATGCCATTCAGGCATCCACCCTACGTCTTTCCTTGTGGAAGAGATACGTAGATGACACGTTCGTCATCTGGCCACATGGCATACCAGCGTTGGGCCAATTCTTCAACCACATCAATTCCATACACCCAGCGATCAAATTCACCATGGAGGTGGAAAAGGATGGCAAGTTACCATTCTCGGATGTGTTAATCGAAAAAAGACCAGATGGCTCAATGGGACACTCTGCCTACAGGAAAGCCACCCATACAGATGCCTACCTAAAACTTGACTCCCACCACCATCCATCCCAGAATACTTCCCTCATCAAAACTCGACACCATAGAGCTCGATGTATTTCCGACCATCACCACCTCACCAGTGAACTGGAGCATGTACACCAAGCCCTCAAGATAAATGGATATTCGGACTACACAATCCGTAAAGCCATCACCCCAACCATTGGGAAATAACCATCTGAAGACCCGATCAAAACCATCACCTTGCCATACATAGCAGGTGTTACCAAAAATATTTCCAAAATCATGAGCAAACACAAGATCCAGGTTCGATTCAACACGGTACATAAAATTCATGATCTGATCCCATATGTGAAGGATGTGATCCCTGACATGCAATACCCCGGTGTCTACAAACTAAGCTGTGTCTGCGGCAGTAGTTACATTGGGGAAACTAATAGACATGTATCGGACAGTGTTCGTGAAACACAGTAAGACCAATACCTCAGCTGTGGCTGATCATTGTTTCAACGCTGTGGGCACACACGAAATAGATTTTTCCAAGACAATGGAACTCTGCAAGCCCACTGGCTATCATCAAAGATTCCTTCATGAAGCCATCCAGATATAAAAACACAGACACAATTTCAACCGAGAAGATGGATACAAACTGAGCAATCATTGGAAGGACGTTATTAACCAGTTTAAGTCATAACTGGTTGTGATGTTTCTATCCTACCTGCCGATGTTAGCAGTTATTTCCGTCTCTCTGAGTTACATACACGCTAAATGTCTCACTAACACCGCCACAGTTGCTTCTTTTCCTCGATGTGGGTGGTCCCTCGTTTTTTGTTTTCATAACGGGCTGGATGTCTCACTAGCACATCCACCGTTGCGTTGGTTCGTTTACATTGACATGCTAATCTCTCACAATACAGTGGCCAACCTCCACAGCTGCATCGTCATCGTGGAGGTACATCATCGATCTTACATTTACATGCAAATTCCACCTTTAGCCCCGCCCACTTACCCTTGGGCTGAGCCCATCTCAAACCTATATAACATCCTGCCTCAGCAGCTCTTCTGCTGTATTTTCTCCTGCCTCGGCAGCTCTCTCGCTATATTTTTTTTCACCTGATGACGATTGCTTGTGTTGCGATCGAAACGTCGTGATAATTTTATTTTTTTTATCTACGTGGCTTTACCGAAATACACTTCATGATTGCGAGATTAACTGTCATGTCATCCAGAATGATGCTATCATATTCACCAAATTATGATACCCCCACGCCCGCCCCCCGTGTATTTTAAATAAAGAGTCGGTGCATCTTATAATGCGGCGTGCGTGTGTGTGACCAGATTTGTATAACTCTTAATGACGCTGGCCACAAATGTGTTGTTCGGTTTACTTTCCGGAGCATCATGTCATCTGGAGAACACGGTACATTTAAGGGGGTTGAAAATTGAAATTGCACAATTTATGATGCCACTTGAGATGTACTCTCCCGTAACATGCTGTGTCATACTCAATCCACATGTTTCTCACTTCATGCTGTCGGGTTTATGCTCAGCCAAACGAAATATCGGAGTTCCCTTGAAATGTTGGACTTGTCGGAAGAAGCATTTAGGGGCCGTCCATAAATGACGTCACGCACCTAGGGGGGAGGGGGGTCAGACATTGGTGACGATGTGTGACGAGGGGGGGGAAGCTTTGAGAAATGTGACGTCACATCAAAATGCGCAACTTTAAATGAATATAAACAACACGTTCTCCTTAATTAGATATGCTTTTAATAAATGTTTTCTCCAACAACATCAGAGTGCAGCGCCACATTAAATACGCACTACAATGAAAATAGTTTTAAGCGATTTGAAGCATGTTTTATTTTCAAAATGGAAATATGGTTTTGGGGGGAGGGCAGAACTTTGTGACGTCATATTTGAGGGGGGGTCTGACTTTTTGTGACGCCGTGTGACGAAGGGGGGGGGAGAGGTCAAAAATCGTCCAAAATCGCGTGACGTCATTTATGGACGGCCCCTTATATCAACAAGCTTGGCGCCTACGGTTCGGACATCGGTCATGTTTGCTTGCATACGGAGACTCGCACTCGGAGCACGCACAGAGACACCCTCTCGAACGTCCACACAGATGGGTCACGAACCCACTTTCCGCCACTGTCATTTTCCGTCCACCTCGGAGCCCAGAAAAGTGGGAATATCACGCGCACTGTGAGCTCTTCGCAACCCCAGCCGCAACAGCGCTGCATTGCAAGCACGGCGCTGCACCTTCAGGCCCCGCAAACAACAAGTTTCAACATGCCTTAAACGAAGTTAAAGGTGCAGCTCTGCAACGCACCGCTGCTGGTGGAAGGGCCTCCACTAGAGCCCGATCTATGCGGTGTTTGGCCTACTCTTCCTTGCTGGTCACATGTCTTGAACAGGTCGGGGGGGGGGGTGTAAGGGGGTTGGGGGGGGGGTAACACAAACCCCGCCGAATGCGACCTGCCGATTTAAGGAACTTGTTTTAAATGCCGCAGAGGGAGATCAAATGGACCCGTCAGGTCCAGTCGGCGAACCATTGACACCACCACGACGGTGTGTCCCCCAGCTCTGTTAACGGTCCTCAAACAGCAGCGCCATGGGTGGCAACCCTTTACCATGTTTAAAAGTGGCACCGGTGGTGATGTTATCTGGGCTCACGGCTCGCGGGCTCACTGCCCCCAACAAAAACAAAGATCCCCCGTATAGCCTGAACAGACGGTTGTGGCAAGTGCTGTTAGCGAGCAGCACCTATGCAGGCCAGAATATGCGCACAAGGAAGTGGGTGGCCAGCACCACGCTCGACCGCCTTTTTTCTCCCCAGGGGCGATGTTTACACACTGCACTGGGTACTCATTTGAGGCTGAGTCGACCTAGGGGAGGCCTAGGACCGGTTCAGGTAATCGTGACCGGGTGTTGCCCGTGAGTAGGAATCTAACCCGGGTGGCCAGGTTCGTAGCGCAGCGCACTAACCATTACACCACCGCTCTCTACTGCCCCCAACACGCACACACACACACACACATGCGTGTGTGTGTGTGTTTACGCCGCTGGCACAATCTTTTTGCCGTACAACTCGCAGTCTTTTAACTCGCAGCGCTCGGTGTCTCCGCGGTTTTTTTTGTAATGAAACGTTACCAAACGAAATTACAAACGATGAAGAAAAAAAACGACCGCGTTCAAACATTCCCATCACTTGGACCAATGTCCGGTGGGAACACGTAATGTTCAAAAGAGGATCTTCAGGGAAAGCGTTTTCTTCTTCTTCTCCGAGTGTTAATATTTTATTACAAGATGTCTTGCGCGTACTGACAGAGTGCTGAGTCATGGGGACCCATCTTTGCTTTACCATTCAAACAACATTAAATTCTAGCACAAGGGCATTATTTCATTTCCCCTAGCCTCCGCTGTGGTACACAACACTGACACAAAAGCCTTTTTTTTGGGAAGCCACATGCGCTGCACAGGAACCTGTAATAATCCTGCCCTGTGGTTAGGATTTGGCTGCGTTTTTTTTTTCTATAGGTGACAAAAACAACCCCTTATAAAAGGGGAATCACAGCTCATCCTGTCACAATTATACGTCACAAAGATGTCCTGCCCTGTCAAACGATCAGTTTGTAACAATGTGCCTGATCCCTTTACCCGAAATAAGAAAATCATATGGACAATTTGGTGGTCTAAGGAGCAAATGTGGGCTGAAACTCATCTACGTACGTAGGCTCTGAGCTGGTGATGTAAATTCCAACAGCACTATGGCATTTCCGTTTCTCTCCGTGAGGAAGACCCGCAAATTACATCTCAAAAAGCAGTCTTCATTTGTTGATCGCAGAGGAATGGGGGCCTGAGTTGACTACCAGACCGGAATTTGGGCTTGCCAACTTTCTGACCGTAGTGATTTAATGTAGCAGCTCCACTTGACCCTAACACTTTATTCAGATTTATTTAAGGTCGCCGCTGTGGGGAGATGTTAACTCCCTTGCCTAGTATACAGGAGGTCGTGAGCTCGATCCTGACCATGACGCCTGTATATATTTGGAGTTTGCGTGTCTTTCTCCGTGGTCGTGTGGGTTTTTCTCCAGGTCATCTGGTTTTTCCCTCAACATTTTGAATCAACATCCGTTCAGAGTATCTGGCTGCTATAAATTTCCACGCGATAAGCCATTTCGTTGAGCTCTCATTTGTGGACAGGTCACTTCGTAATGAAAGCCATATGGCTCAGTGGGCCTTACCTGGTGAAACAACAAGAGTTTAGCTTTTAGTGTTTAAGTGATTGAATAGAAAAACCCCAAAAAACTGGCACCTTCTTAGCCGTTCCAGGAATTATCCTGGTAAAACTCGGTTGTACAATAGCAATATCTGACCTGAGAGCATAGAAGAGCAATTGCAGACCTGACTTAATGGTAACACGGCAATGACTAATGTATTGATGGAATAATAAAGCGACTTCCTAGAGAGCATCAAGAATTGCGATGACTCCTTTGTCAACCATTCAGAGATCATGCATTGTGATACCTTAGTGGGCTTATACGTCCCAGCTTCAACAGTTGCATCCTCACTGTTATACAGAATTGTCGACACGTGTAATGGGGCCTTAGCCAAGGGATGCCCTCTTGGTGTAATCGTGAGCACACTGGCCTTGAAATCCAGAAGTCGACAGTTCTCCGGGCATGGGAAGGTTAAACAATGGGTACGTTTCTTAAATAACCCACCCCCCTCCCCCCTCAAAGACAAAGACAAATATTATCCACATAGTCTTATCAGACTGTTGGGGCAAGTGCAGTTCGCGAGCATCCAAATAAGGCCGGCACGGCACACGAGGGGGTCCGTGGCCAACACCACGCCCGGCCGCCTTTGTTTCTCGAGTGGCGATGTTTACACACCACACCAGGTACTCATTTGAGACTGAGTCGACCAAATAATCGTCACCGGTGTTGGCCATGAGCGGGAATCGAATCCGGGTCGCCAGGTTCATAGCGCAGCGCAGCGCTAACCGCTACACCACCGCTCCCCGCCCCACCTCTGTTCACCGCGCCGTTCGGTGGGGTAAAACGTGGGCGATCCCATCCCTTGCGAGACGTCTGTCCCGCAAAGTAACCCTTTTATAAGGAGGGCTCCTGTGAGCTCCCTCGAGTGGAGTACAACACATCTGCTATTTCCCTCCAATGGAGACCCTTCCGCCAGCAGTGGCATCACCATGACATTGCAAGGTTGCACCTTTATCGTTCAGCTAATGGTCAGTGGGTAATGCAGTGTGTAATGGTCACACACCTATATACGTGAGACAGACATGAGTCCAAACAGAAGCGAGAAACCAAATCCCTGCTGGGACAAAAATGCTTACGTGTTTAATACGTATTTTCATTACATGCCTTTTGTAGCTATACCCAGAGGATACGGTGGAAATTAGAGTAATTTATGGCTCATTTTTCTTGACATATGTTATTTACCGTGGAATTTCATTTTTAGTTCTTTCCATAATGAGATGTCTGCTATGCTTAATTGCATTTATGTGTGTTTGTGTGTGTGTGTACATGTCTGTACGTGAGTGTGCATATGCTTGTGTGTGTGTGTTTGTCTTTGTGTGTAACTGTGCGCATGTGTGTGTGTGTGTATTTTTGTACGATTCTGCGAATGTGCGTGTTTGAGAATGGTGTGAGTGTATGCGTATTTTGTAATTAGTATGCAGTTATGTATGTTTGAGTGTGTGTACCTAGCCTGGAATAAGCACTGTAGTAGCATGACCACCACGTTGAGGCGTAAAGCGATTTTTGCATGATGTTGAACTTCTTTCGCACCGTACATATCCAACCATGCTAATCGGAAGCTCTTGTTGTTGATGTAGTGGTGTGCATGTGTGTGAGTGTTTGAGTGTGTGTGTTGTTGTCATCTCAGTCAGTGAACCCATAACACCTGGGTCTGTCCCGTGACCTGCCAGCGACCCTTTGACAGTTGACATAGCCTGAAGGTGCACCTAGCCTGGCACAATCGCATTGGTGACGTCACCACCACTTAATGGCGAACGGCGGTTGTTGTTTTGTCAGGGAGCGATAGTATAATGGTTAGCTCACTGCACTACAAATCTGAACCGGTTCTGGGCCTCCCCTAGGTCGTCTTAGCCTTAAATGAGTACCTGGTGTAGTGTGTGAATATTACCACTAGCCGAGACAAAGGCGAAGTGTTGGCTCTAACACTTCATCGTGCCCCATGTCGGCCTTAATATGCGCTCACTAACAGCACTTGCCGTGACAGTATGCTTAGACTATATACAGGCGAACTTTGACTTGTGTGTTCATTAGTGGGGAGCGGTGGCGCAGTGGTCCGTGCACCGTGCTACGAACCCGGCGGCCTAAGTTCGGTGATGAATATCTGAACCGGTCCTGGGCCTCCCCTAGGTCGACTCGGCCTTAAGTGAGTACCTGATGCAGTGTGTAAACATCAGCATTGGTGGGAGATAGCTGGTCGGTTGTGTTGATGACCGTCCACCCACTCGTGTGTTCGCGAACAGCACTTGCCCCACAACACCCTCTGAAACGAAATATGGGAGGTATTTTGTCTTTTTGGTATTCATGAGGGGATCGGTAGCATGGTGTTGGAGGTAATTATGCTCTGATCCCAACTACGAGTTGTTCAATTCTCTGGCACCCACAGCCACCGCCAAGTGGTTAAAAAATTTGCATCTCCTGAAACTCCCCTAGGTCAACTCGGCATTCAACCGCTACCTGATACAACGTGTAAAACATTAGTCAGCACTGGACTGGAAATAAAAATAAGTCTAAGATGTTCCTTGGCTACACCTCCTCCGCACGAGCTACGCGGGCCTCGATAGGTGCTCGCTACGAGTGCTTGCCCCAATGGTCTATATGGCTAGAATGAGGGGGCTTAAGTGACAGGAGTGGTAGCAGTGGCAATTGACATCGAAACAAGCAAATCTGATGTAAGTTGACAAGCATGTCGTCTTACTCTCGTTAAGGTTGCTTTCGACTGCAGAAGAGGGAAGCGGTGCAGTGGCGGTGCAACTATGATTCTTGGCCATGGCGGACATCGGTGTTGAGTGACCTCTCAAAACTCGGCCTGGGCCATCCGCTTCACCAACCAGCACTGACCAGCGTGAGGACCAATGTTCAGATACCCAGTAGACATGTCAACGTTGGCCCAACGTTGACATGCGGTTGCAACAGCTGGACCAACGTCGTCCCAACGTTCCATGTTTATCGGGTTGAAACCCACGACCCACACGGCATGGAAAGGTCCCTCATCCAGCAGTGGAGTGACAGCGAGGGCTGTGCATGTACACGTGTTGCTACTTCCCATTTCTTCGAATAACGGATAGGATCCATTTTCCAACTATCGCCCGTACTTGACCTTGATGGACAAACGGTTAAATTGCTTTCATTTGCGGATATTTTAGCCCACGTGGCACGAGTAGATTACTCGCTTGCTCTGCCCAATTACCTTAACTCAACAGGCCACTGATAAATCCGTACATCAAATTAACTGGCACAAACAGCAGGCAGCTGCCTGTATCTCATCCAGCCTTTCAACTGCATTTGCCCAAATGCCCATTACCTTGAGGCCCTAAATAAACAACCTACTCAGGCATACAAATCACCGATTCAACCGCCTAATATGTGGAGATAAAATTTATTTCAATGGCTCTCCAAGCTTGATTAATGAATGACATTCTACCTTAAACTACCCTTATCCATTCCGAGTACAGTCTCTGTGATTAGGATGATAATTCATCCCCAATTGTTATACATTTTGAATGAGTCCTTTTTTTTCCAATTCCGGCTGACCCGTTGAGCCCTTTTCCACCTGCTATTAACTCGCTCCCATCATCAGGGAGCTTCTCGATCGTCCGTCAATCATCATCAACGCGAACACTTGTGCCCTTTTCGCCGGTCTCGCCCATGGAATCCCCAGTTATTCCCAGCTCGGCGCGCACTGAGTGCCCCACTCAAACATTCTTAGGAGGCACAAATCAGTCGTACATTTGAGTCATTCTCACCAATGTTACCATGACAATGCCATACACATTTAATCCACGGCATGCAGTCAGCGTTGATTAATAACACGATGTAAGACAATTTTTGTCCCTGGGTAGTAAGTGTTATTTCCTAATTGCGTATGTCTAAAAATATCGAAAATGGCTATTATTCCCCACAAACTTTGCTTTTGTGACCAGTACATTGATATTTTGAAATTTACCTGTTTTCAATGTTAAAACGGGCGAATTTGTGTCAGAAAAAACCTACGTATGAATCAAAATTAACATGTATTTATAATAAATTAATACAAGAATGACAACAAAAGGTTTAGAAGTGAGTCGTTTTTCGAGATTTACGATTATATTGTAAGTCACTTTCACGAACCAGCCCCCAAATGTAGTCTCCCATCATGGTATCGTTATATTGCCCTTGGTAGCGGCGTTCAAAGTCCAGTATATCATGGTAGAAGCGCTTGCCTTGCTCCTCCTAGTACGCTCCCATATTCTCCTTGAATTTATTAAGATGAGCATCAAAGATATGGACTTTGAGGGATATCCTGCACCAGTCTCAACCAGCTCCACATGGTTTTCAACCTTGTGATTGCCCAGGAAGCCACGAACGACTGCGACAAAGCTGTGCCAAGCCGCTTTCTCCTTACTCGTGAGCTTCTTGGGGAAATCATTGCACTCTAGGATCTTCTCTATCTTTGGCCCGATGAAGACACCGGCTTTGACCTTTGCCTCAGACAGCTGAGGGAAGAAGTCTTGAAGGTACTTGAAGGCCTTCGACTCCTTATCTACTGCTCTGACAAATTGTGTCATAAGGCCCAATTTGATGTGCAGTGGTGGCATCAGCACCTTCTGGGTGTCCACCAGTGGCTCCGACTTGACGTTGTTCCTCCCCACAGAGAACTCGGTCCACTGTGACAAGTCCCGCCTGTGGTAGTGCGCCTTGGTGTCCCTGCTGTCCCAAAGGCAAAGATAGCAGGGAAACTTGGTAAAACCGCTTTGGAGACCCATCATAAATGCCACAATTTTGAAGTCTCCGATGACCTCCCAGCCGTACTCATCATACTTCAAGGCGTTCAGCAAGGTCTTGATGCTGTTGTAATCATCTTTGAGGTGCACCGAGTGAGACAGGGAAAGAGACGTGTACTTTTTACCATTATGGAGCAGCACGGCTTTGAGGCTCCTGGATGAGCTGTCAATGAAGAGGCGCCACTCATTCCGGTTACAGGCGATTCCCATTGCCTCGAACAGACTGGTCACATTGTGGCAGAAGCAGAGCCCATCTTGACGGGTGAAGAAGCTGCAAAAAGATTGGTGACGCTTCCTCTGATCTACGACTTGCACACTTTCATCCAATAAGTGCCACTGCTTGAGCCTAGACGTCAAAAGCTCAGCATTGGACTTGGTGAGACCAAGATCTCTGATCAAGTCGTTGAGGTATTTTTGGTTTGGGTAGTATGGGTTTCTCTCCTCAGCTCCACCTCTGAAATTGTCATCTGGATCGACAACGTCTTCCTCGCTCTCTGACTTGCTGCTCTCTTCTAAAGACGGCTGCTCTCTCTCCGGAGGAGTGGGTACGGGGAGCTCATGGCAGTGTGGCACCAAGGCGATGGATGAAGGAAGATCCGGATATGTGATAGCAGGTACATTTTTGCCAGTCCAACGTTTGGAAGGGTCCACCATGCAGAAGTAGCAGTTGCTTGAGTGGTCAGTGGGTTCCCGCCAAATTCTTGGGATAGCGAACTTCATGGCTCTTTTTCCCCTCTGTTCCATCCTACAAAATTACATTTATTTCACCCATGACTAATTTGTAAGCGATTCTCACAACATTTTTCATATATGATATATTTTTTGAATAACAATGAAAACTGTAAAACATTATAAAATCAAAATCTTTTACAATAAAACATTTTAGTAACACATTTTTTCATAGAAAATTCCGAGCAACAATTGTCCATTTTACCTTCCAGTGTTTTTTTGCATTGGTCGCAGGTAAAATTATGCGCCCAGGGTTTGTCTTGATCCCCGACAGGCATGCCGAAATATGCCTTGTAGGCATCACACATCTTAGCAGATGCTTCCACAGCGTACTTTTTCGCTCTTGTCTTGATAAATTGGCCACAGAGATAGCAGAATGCGTTTTCCGGATGCTTGCAGCCTCTTGATGCCATCTCAGATAAATGCAGATATGTATCCACTTAGGCAGCTGGAACTAAACTGAACTGGTGTGCTTAAGGCCCCTGTATTTATACTACTATTTATAATACTGGAAAGTTCTAGAATGTTCTAGAAATTACTCAGCACTGAATCTATCTGGAATGTTCTGGAAAATTGTTCAATTTCAAAATATCATTGTCCTGGTCACAATAATAGACATGTTCTGTACTTTTAGGCAAAATCAATTAGGAAATAACATTTACTACCCAGGAACAAAAAAGAAAAAAGAAATTGCTACACAGTGTAATCCAAGACGCACTCAATCAGTCTCAGCGTAAGAGCAAGAAGAAAGTTTCGTGTTCAAATCCGAGTTGGGCATTGAGTCCATGATCCCTCCGGAATGCAAACAATGAGTATCACTTTGTGTCAACAGCGATGGTCTTATAGATAGATTTACCCCGCCACAAGAATATCTAATTCACACCACTGTCTCACGGCTGTAAAACACGAGATTAGCACGCATCAATAGCACATTTGGGCAAGAGATCACTTTGACTTTTGATTTTCACTCACTGATTCACCCCAGGCATTCATCCACTTACTTCCTTGTCACTCCGCGTTAGCTACTACAATGGCAACTACTGTGTCTGTGGACTTCGCTCCTCCACCCATGTTGAGGACTTGGTCTGCCTACACTGTTTCATCTCATCCGCACTGTCAGCCACCGTACTGCAGGTAACGATACTCCTCTTTCCACTTCTTTCCGTCAAACTGCTCGACTTTGAAATTCCCTCCCATAGTCTCTTTCATTCCCCAGGTTCTAACAATCTTGCTCAAATTTCGATTTAATTTCGATTTAAAGCTTTCGTGACTGCTCAATTCAAGAAACAGTGTGAACGCTTACCTATTGCACCTGCGATGGTGCTGTTTGTTGCTGACCACCTGCCATTGTTTGGGCCATCGGGCCTCCGCTCAGCCAGTCAATGAAATGCAAGACAAACAAAGACAAAGGTACCCTGTATAGCCTGTAACAGATTGTTGGGGCAAGTGGTGTTAGCGAGCACCTATGAAGGCCCGTACGGCACACGAGGTGGTGGGTGGACGAGACACCACGCCCGGCCGCCTTTGTCTCCCCAGCAGCGATGTTTTTTTTATTCATTTGAGGCTGAGTTGACCTAGAGGAGACCCAAGACCGGTTCAGATAATAGTTACTGGTGTTGGCCATGAGCGGGAATCGAACTCGGGTCCGCCGGGTTCATAGCGCAGCGCGCTAACCACAATACTACCACTGACAACACACACGGTCACACAGACTCCTCTCTTTAAGAGAAGCCTTGTGGTGATAGCGTTCTTCTCAGTCACCAGAGAAAGATGCACATCTGCTTTGGGACCGGAGGCTCTACGTGTTCATAAGACTGCACCTAAAATATTTTCAGCGGTACACACTCGTTTAAATCAAACCCGCTGCTGGTATATTAAGACATACCCCTACAATCTGCCTCGAATCGCTCCAAATTATAGGGGTGCATCCAAATCCGACCCTCGTGTTTTAAAATTTGACGGAATCCTAGTTGGATGTTTGCCAGTCAACAGTTGATTTGACACCACCTTTGAAACTTTATGGATCTTAAATGTCAAAGTGTTTGTTTCGACAAATAAAGGATAACAGCGTTGATTATCAACGTAATCCAATGTCATATTATTCACCTATCCCCATCCACATTATTTCAACTGTTTATTAATATCCTGGAATTCATCCTCTATTTGGTCTATAGAATTAAAACAAAAATGCTAATTCTGTCCAAAACTCAATTAAAAAAAAACCTCGCATCAAATAATAAAATAGCAATTGAAATAGGCTATGGCAAAACTCGTAATCACGGTCGTGACTCCCACAAATGTCTGGCCTCGTGACTACCAAAATGAATATCCAGTACCACTCAGGGACTACCAATACCCATCCCGTGACGACCAATGTCCAAACCCTTGGCCACCTGCGACCACCACTAACACCAGCTCCGTGACGAAATAATTCCCACCAATCTGAGTCTCGTCACTAACAAGAGCATTTTCCACGACCAAGCTGGGGCTATTAATACCAGTCCTGGTGACTGCAAAATAGCAGAGCTACGATCACCAGGATTAGCCAGCACCGTGATAATCCCAGTTGTGTGCACATGTATATTTACCGGTGGTGTCCTATTATGTAATGGTTTTTTTCGTATTGTTATGTTGTTTTCTGAAATGTTTTGTAAGTCACTTTCAGATGTACCAGAATATGCAAACGTAACGGAGGTAAAGGTACAGCCCTGCAATTGCTTGCTCGTGTGACTGCTGGCAGGAAGGCCTCCACTCGTGAACATAGCCAACACGGTGGCGTGCAGCAAAGTAAGGCTCGATTATTGCAAACTCACTGCTCCACAGGACGTCTAGAACAAACAAAAAACATTAGCAAGCTGCAAGGTGTACACAATTCTCTGGCACGTGTCGTGACCGGTACTGCAAGATCCGCCCATGTCCGTCCAGTGCTCGCCAAGCTGCGTTGGCTTCTGGTTGCCGAAGAAATGTATTATAAGGTTGCACTCATTACACACAAAGTGCTTGCCACAAATTAACCACAACACCTTGCTGATCTCGTCAAGGAGCATAAACCATCACGCAAACTCCGGTCATCCTCGCAGCGGCCTTTGGCTGGACATTGAACAAAGACGGTCACTGCGTTGCACGCTTTCAGATGCGCTTCTGCGGCCGTCTGGAACGCTCTTCTGTAAAATATTTTGAAGCCACTGGAGCGATGCACTTTTAAATCTGGATTTCAAACTCATTTTTTTAGCACTGCTTTCTGTGTTTAGTTTTCTGTCCTCCCCCCCGCACCTCCGGATTAGCACGGTTGGCTACGTATGGTACAAGAGAAGTTCAACATTCATACGCAGAGGTATCTCGCGAGAGTAGTTCGTCTCGTCGTGCTAAGGAAGCCTAGGTTGTTGAACAAACGTGTTGGAAAAGATAGGGAGTACCCACTCTTTATCCCACCACACGCACCCTTCCGGTCGACTAACTGTGGTGTGCCCATTTAAACTACTGGGTGGACAGAGACACGGGGGATTAAAACGTAAACATGCCCCATTGTTTAAACTGCCGCGTTGGGTGATAAAATAAAACAGCCACATCTGGATTGCAAGTCCCAGTGTGCTGACCATTAACACGACAACAGCAGCAACAGCAGCAGCAGCATCCTCACGATTGAAATGATCCATTCGAATTGATAAACTGATTACTTGTTGCAAGCCCGCATTGAATGTGTCTGTAGTCATTTCTTTCATTGGCCAAGACTCGAAAACGTGGAGTGACTCATTCGCTCGTGCCGCACGTTTGACGGCAGAGGAATTTTCCACTCCAGCAGTGTGCCAGCCAGAGTGTAGTAGTAAGCACGAGCACTGCCAGGCCACTCGTTTAAAGAGTTAGGGACCAACCAGGTGGATTAGGCCGAGCAAACTGCGCCTGATCGACGCAGCTTTTATTCCCAATATAGAAATAACACGGACGGATGTATAAGAGTTCCACTGATCTCTCAGTGCTCAATTAAACAATTACACAAATCAGGGTCTTCATATACCCAGTTTTACACGTTGACATCTGTTTTGAACTGTCGTTAAAGTGCTTGATCACAATAATTATGTTTTGAATTCGTGGTGTTTGCGAGAGGTGACAGTCCATTACGCCCAAAAATATAGGGACCACTTCGTGGAAGACGAACAACGCTTGTTCTGTCGGGAAACTGATCCGCACTATAGAAATGTGGCATTTCCACCACTGGGTCAGGGCCACCAATTGGCATGAGCACCACGCCAATCGCCGGTGTTTGATTAGGGATATACTTTGACGTTTTTCGTCTTTAACATCCACTCGTTATGTTAGAGGCTATTGCGTCAAATGTCCTCTCAAACAGGTTTCGACATTCAGTGTATCTTAAGCAGAGGCATGCTTGCTTGAATCAATGCTGGTAAAATGCCTCATGTTGTTAGGCAAGGACTTTTTGGTAATAAACGGGATACACATTTTCTTGGTTCTTTCGTTAAAGTCACGTAGAAGGGAAATAATAAAATAAAAAAATAAAACATAATAAA
>CM025640.2:8613347-8663583 GCA_014621495.2 Entosphenus tridentatus
AAGAAATGTGACGTCACATCAAAATGCGCAACTTTAGACATAGACAACACGTTCTACTTAATTAAATAGACTTTTAAATACATGTTTTCTCCTACAACATCAGAGTGCAGCGCCACATTAAATACGCACTACAATGACAATAGTTATATTTTTTGTGGGGGGGGGGCAAAGCTTTGTGACGTCATATTTCAGGGGGGGGGTCTGACTTTTTGTGACGCCGTATGACGAAGGGGGGGGGGGGTGAATAATCGTCCAAAATCGCGTGACGTCATTCATGGACGGCCCCTTATAGAAAAACAAATGTAATGCGTTGTGCGACAAATTGTATACTAGTAGCTGGATTTGCGATGTGTGACGACGTATTAGCGTGCCGTGCGATCTCACTGGCGCATTTGGGGCTGGGCCCAAAAACACAAATGGGGCCGGTGAGAAACAATCGTTTGGGGCTGTCGAATATGGCAGACTTAATGCCAGACTGAGGGCGTAAATAAGCAATGCAGCGTACCCATTAGAGGTAACGAAATATTTTCATTGAAATACACGTAGGCTTTCGCGACCAATATCACTCATAATAAAAGTTTTTGGGTTTTATCGCGTAAAGTATAAATGTGTCGTAACCTGTCACCACCCGACGTAGACCAGAAGCACGGTGGATCTCTTTACAATTCTCGCAAATCGCCCGATGATGCTGGATGTAATTACCAGCGAAACGTTGTAACAAACTTTTAATGTTGTGGATTTACTCTCCAACACACGGGTGAGCTGAAGTAGTCACTAATTGCCACGTTTTTTTTACGTGATAAACCTTACTGGTTGATCACGTTTGCAATGTCCCCACACAGACTGGCCCACCGGCCCTCAGAATGCAGTGGCCCACTGGGCATTTGCCCGGACTGCTTCTCTATGGCCAGTCCGGGAATGCTTGCGACACTGCAATGTGAAGCTCCTACAGTATAATTAATTATATTACCTTACATATGTAGTGGGTTCCACGGAGACACACACTAGAACGTGGAGGCAACACGTTTATTATAACACCCAAACAGGGTAACTGCATGAACGTACACTTGGTCAACTAGACCACAACGGGGTAACTACATAACTGGGTCGGTCAGTAACATACTGACTGGCCCACGATGCCGAGCGAAGACCAAAGATCGAAGAGACGTAGCACCGAGGGTTGATTCCAGAGAACAGCCGCGATTGCTCTCGGGACTTCCCTTTTATGCTCCCGAGCGTGGCCTCGCTCCGCCCTCGGCCACGCCCCCTTCTGGATCTTACCAGAAGGATCTCTTCCAAGCTTCACGTGTCCCTCGAGCCCCTTTTTGGGCCCCCTTGCTACCCTGCTCCGGGCACGTGCCCTCTCGGGTTCACCCAGACTGCCATGTCCTCTCTCAGACCATCACCAGAACTATGCCCCCTCGGGCACGCTTGCATGCCATTCTTATTCTGGTGCCAGAGAGAGGCTCAGGACACACAGTTCCACTCTTGTGGCAGTAGCTGGCGTTACACACCATAGTGACTCCATTTACGTCACTACACATATGCTACCTTTCAACACTCTCCACGTTTCCATTTATCACCATCCTTAAATGAGCATTAAGGGTGGCTCTCCTTACCATTAGTCGCTCAAAGCCAATAACCGTAATATTTGATCTGTGCAAGAAAGGACAGTCACATTCATCACACACACACATTTTACAATCATATATGTGAATCCCATTATGGGAATGTGGAATTTCCACCACCGTCTCGTGGCCACCAAAGGTGATGATCACTGCTCAATGCTCGTGTGAGCAGAGAGACTCTTTAACTTGAGATGTATGGCTCTTTAGCTGAACAGGTGGCACTTTTCCAGAGCGCTTGACTCACACTCGGAAAGGCTGCAAATACAAATCCTGAAAAGGGGATTAAATGAGCCAATCAACTCTCTGTAGTCGAAAAAAATTGGTACCACTTTGTGCAAAGTCAAAAGTACCGGTCCTGTGCAGAGACTGGTCCATGTCATGGGAATGTTGAATTTTAACGAAATGAAGCGTCACTAAAAATTAACACCACCGTCTAATCTAGATTAGTTTTCGTGACTGCAGGGATCCATACTCTTTGATTCTTTCGGTAAAGTCACGTAGGTAGAAAATACAATAAATTAAATCACGACGTTTGGGGCGCAACACTAGCGTCCGTCTTCAGGTGGGATAACCAAAGCAAGAAAAAATTGCTGAAGTGGGCAGCTGCCCCTGCAATTGTTTATTGCTGTGGTTGTCCCACCTGTTGACGGATGCTTGTGTTGTGCCCGAAACGTCGTGATTTAATTTATTTTATTTTATACCTACGTGACTTATTGGGAAATATTTACATCTGTCCACTCAGCAGCATAAATAGGTACAAGCACAATCAGTCGATCGACACGTCACAAGTGGAGGGGTGAGTACTCCCACCTTTTCAATGGTGTCTTGCCAGCATGAAAGAGTAGGCCAAAATATCCTCTACAGGACCTCTCTAGAGTAGATGCCCTTCCCCTAGCAGCTTTATGAACAAGCAATTGCAGGGCTGCACTTTTACTTGAACTTACACGCGCTGCAGTTTTGACAACTGTGAATTTGCAAGAGTAATTTTACCTTTCTTTGCATCATTGTTATCTCTGGCTGCTGTCACATATATGTCTAAATTATTCTGTTGATGTGTTTTGAGTTTACGTACGTTTATTTCACCTCTAAACCCAATAGTTGTCCACTGTTGTCAAGCAGCTTTCGGTGGGACAGCTTTCGGCTTGGTTCTTCCAGCCTCAATAAAATGTCTCATGCAGCGCTTAACGGCCAGTGCACATGAACCACATCACATCTGCCCACGTGCCACAGTTTAGGTGGCACTCGTAATTGGATGCCAACGATTAATGTGATCACTTATTCGAGGTTGCCAGCTTGGATTTGCATGTGCGCAAAAGCCGCTTATGCCGTAGTGGTTTTAATATTGGTGGGGGGGGGGGGCTTTATTGGGCATCTGATGTACCCATGCGGCGGGTTGAAGCTGCATTATCGTGTCGTCATGACGGCTGTACAGAGGATGTTGGCATGCGTCAGCCGCGGCTGCTAATGAACCAATGGCCTTCTGTCAATTCGGTTAATGAGGTGTTCTGAGGTGATGGCCCATGGAGGTTATGAACTGAGGGGGCCAGGAGATGGCGTTTCCGAGTGTGTAGGTTTCTTCCTTCCCACATGATTCCAAACTCTCATTAATGGCATTGGGCAAACATCCCAATGCGGGACAAGGTACATCTTATGCTGGCCAGGACATCTTGGAATAGGTGGGAGTACCCACAATTCACCCCACTGCTGTACACGTGGCCTGTTGATGGATATGTCTGTTGTTGTACCGATGTATGCTGCTTGGGTTGAAAGAGGCAGCAGGGTGGATTTGGGATTCAAGACATTTGTTGTGACGTTGAATAAGTCACTGGAGCACGTGGCGCTGGGAGATTGGTAGACGATAGAATTAGAGGTAACAGCTCGTTCTAGTTGCACCTGTGGGCAAGGCACGGAGCCATCTGGGGGATCCAGAGGGGTGCGGGGGTGCCGAGGGCAGAGCCTGGTCACGCTGTTCAGGATATAAGGCGAGCTCCGACTCAAAGTCGAGGTTGCTGCGATCTAGAGTGAAATGCGTTGTGCCTCGTCGGCGAGATGAGCGAGATGAGGCAGCTGAAGGATAAAATCTCCTCGGCGCTGGAAGAAAGTGCTGCGCAGCTCGTTTTTAGGGCAGTGGAAGAGGGGGAAAGATACACAAGGTTAATTTCCAAAGGAAATGAACAGGCGAATTCAGATGGAGAAACTAGATGAGGCGATAAGAGGACTACGTTGGCACAAAATGCCAGGGCAGGACAGGATACCAGCCGAATTCTATATCACATTCTGGGACACCATCAAGCACGACATGCTGCGGATGTATAGAGTAATCTTGGAGGAGGGCCCAGTGCCAGAATCCATGAGGAGGGGAGTGATGATAACCCTTGCATAAGGGGGATCGCAGAGACCTGGGGAGCTGGTGCCTGATCACCCTGCTAAACTTGGACCACAAGATCTTAGCTAAGACCATCGCGGCACATCTGGGGAAAGTGGTAGGGTAGGTGGTCGGACCCGATCAGACGTGTGCAGTCCCGGGAAGGCGAATTTCGGACAATCTTGTCCTGTTAAGGGAGGTCCTGGAATCCAAAATGAAAAAGGGTGGACCCCTGGGACTCCTGAGCTTAGGCCAGGAGAAAGCCTTTGATTGCATCTCGCACGATGTCTTGTTTTCAGTGCTGATGCGAATGGGGGTAGGGGAGCAATTGGTAGGCTGAGTATGACAACTGTACCATAAGCTCACAGGCAGACTGTTGATAAACGGGGTCCTTTCGAAGGTGATACCAGTTGGGTGATGAGTGAGACACGGGTGTCCTATGTCACTGGTTTTATTCATAATGTGTATGGAGCCCTTTGCCCAGATGGTTAGGAATAACCAGAAGCTTAGGGGAGTGCACATCCCGGGATGCAGGCAACAAGCTAAAGTGGCCATGTACATGGACGATGTCGTGGTTTTCTGTCGGTACGTGTCCTTGGTGTGGGAGGTACTAGAGCTCGCGAATAGTTTTTTTTTTGGCCTCGGGATCCAAAGTAATTTTTTTTTTAAAGTAAGATGATCTTGGGTGACCCCAGGCTATTTGAGGGCCGCCCACCAGGGATCCTGGGGGGGTCACCTTCTACCGGGAGGACTTGGCAAAGAAGAATTGGAAAGAAAGGATGAAGGCGGTAAGGGGCAGGCTGGCCAGATGGACGAACAGGTTCCTTACAACGGAAGGAAGGATCCTGGTTATTAAAGAGGAAATGCTACCAGCACCCCATTATCTGGCCTACGTATTCCCGCCGGGTGAGCAAATGGCAAAAAATAGAGACAATGTTCTTCAGGTTCATCGAGGGAGGTGGGATGGACCGGATGAAAAGGGAAACAATGTACAAAAGCGTCACGAATGGTGGGAGGGGTGCCCCAAATGGCACGTGTACCTTCACCACGATTTTTGTTTGTGATACATTACGCTTGTTTTTTTCCAATGGGTCCCCGGTGAAGGCCTCATATTGTTTACAGTACAGACTGGCATGGCGCCTGCGAAGACTAGGGATGGCCTCATTGCTGCGCGGCACGCCCCTTGCTTGGACGCAGGGATGGTTGAGTGCCGTGGTCAACAAATATGTTACAGAATATGAGCCGGTACGGGAGTCGTGTCCGAGAGGAGTCCTTGCCGAGATGAACAAGAGGCCTGTGCAGAGGTGCCAAGTGCACGGACTGCCATTCACCAACAAATTTGGAAGAACATGACATTGGAGGACCTAACAAAAAGGCAATGGGACTTATCCTGGCTGGCGGCCTGGGACAGGTTGGAATGCAGGAGGTTCATGTATTCCCGCCATATGGCCCGTACCCCCAAATGCCTGAGAGGCTGCGATTTGGATGAGTGTACGGATCACGCCCTTGTGCAGTGCCCCTTTGCACAGGAAGTGTGGGAGCTATGCCAGCCTCTACTGACTCGTTTTAATTCGGTTAAGGCTACAATGCCAAATGTTATTTGGGGAGTATTCTGACGGAAGGCAGGAGGGGCTTGGGCTCAGACATGGGCCGTCGTAGGGGCCATAAAAGAGGCCCTGTGGAAGGTGCATGGACGGGTCATTAAGGGTGCCTATATGACATCCCTCGAGGCATGACACCTCGCCAGGAGGCTGATCGATAGGGTGGTGGAGGTAGAAAGAGAAAAAATAGGCAGCAAAGCCGCAAATGAAAAGTGGCGATGGCCTCCACGCACGGGTGGCATGGGATGAAGTGAACCAAGCTTGGGAAAGTCCTCCGCCACTGAGAATAGACGAATTCGTGTTTTTTATTCTACGACGACCGCGAACTCTTGCTCCAAAATGTTGTGGTTAAGTTTCCTCCTTTTTCGGTGCACTTGATGTGTAGGGGAGTGGAAAGGGCTCCTGATATCGCGGAAAGATCCCTTGTGCGGGTTGTGGTCATGGTTCTTATTGGCTTTCCGGGACTGTGGACTGTCCATGGTTGAGAAATTAATTCAACTTTTAAATAGTCGTGATCCTCACCCTCTTCAAGCTGTGGGTATGGCAGCATGTTGACTGTCCCGACCCGGGGTGTGGTTATCCCCGAAGGCTGTGAAGGCCGGGATGAAAGAGAGAGAGTACCTCCTACTAGTGTCTGTGAATTAGCACACTACACATTTACTTGCCCATAGTTTAAAACTTTAGACTGCCACGTCAGGAGACCTATTGATGTCAAACAATATACAAACAGCCTCTGTGCATATGCAAATGCGATCAGCAGTTCCTGAAAGAAGTGCATTCTGGTGCGTGACGATTGTTTTTTTTCGTTGTTTACAGATTTGACCTGGTTTGCAGGTTGTGTGCGAACCAACGCACCACGGGGAGTGTCCAATGTATACGGTATCGTTGTGCGTGTTTTACTCATATATATGGTACATGTGTGCCCATTCAAATCTCACGTATTTATGGCAGCATTTAAAGAGCTGTACGCGGTGATCGTGCTGTAGCGAATTATAACCAGTGTGAAAAATAAGTGTGCCCCCATAGAAAATCAACTCGTCTGAATTAGGGGGGTGGGAGCAGGAAGTAGGGGGTGGGATTCTAGAAATATAATCAAACGCTCCTTATGCACAGCGAGCGAAGCCGGCTTGAGCCCCCCTCTATGTCAGCTCAGCATAGCCTGAGTTAAATATGGATATGAGGACACATATAAGCACAGTGCTTACTTGTAACTTCTGATAAAAGCACACTACTTCGATGGTAAGCACAATTGACTATATTCTCTAAGGAGATGCTTGTATCCGGCTTCCAATGCATCTACATTCATTGGTATAGAGTCATAATATGCCTGTTATTTAATACCTATACCCAAAGCCTTTGCACTACCCATCCTTGCCCAATGTGAGGAAATAAAAATGCGATGTGCAAAGCAGCGCGTCAAGGTTTAGCGTTAAAGCGATCAGAGATTTTGTAAGACCAACCGGGATTTACAACTATGTGGGAAGCTGCTTAGAATGATGTATTAATATTGCGGATTTATCGGTGGAGGGGGCAGGGGTGGGACAGATCAGCCCAGCTAGTGGACACAAGTTGCAGGGCAGTCACGCGTGCACATTTCTAAGAGTCAGCATTTGAGTCATCAGAGAGGCCACGGCGAGGTCAAGCAGTGTCAGCCGGCTCGCACAAAGTGACCATCCCGTTTGAAATCAGGGGAACGAGCATAAACGCAATGTGTCACTCAGTCACGGCAAACGGTAGTTTGTTGTGCAATGCGAAATAACACCCGCGCAACTAAGGGCGCTCGATGTAAGCGAGGATGCCGCCACGGCGTATTGGTTAACTGAACTTTGCAATCCCAGAGGTTACCGGTTTCCAATCTCCCGGCGGCGGCAGTAGAAGCACCGTTGCGAGTTTCCTCCATCGCCCTGGCCGCCTCTGTCCACCCGGCATCGTGGTCACGCCACAGTTCGCCAATCAGCAGGTTGCGTGTGGCGAGATAAAGTGTGGGTACTTCCACCTCTTCCAAGATGATCCTCACGAAGGGGCTCTCTAGAGCTCCATTTGGTTGAGGCCCTCTCACCAGCAGTGGCGTAAGTAATTACATGGCTGCACCTTAACATCTGTTCAACTAGATTTTGTAGAGATTTTTTTTATTTTACTAGGTAAAGCCCGCTGAGCTTATAGTTATTTTCAGAAGCGACCTGGCCACAAATTATAGCTCAACAAAGTGGCTTATCATGTGGAAATGTATAGCAGCCAAATGCTCTAAACGCATGTTGATTATACAGGCATAAGGGTTTGGATCGAACCCACGACCTCCTGCATACCAGAAGAGGGAGGTAACATATTGCCAGAGATGGTTTATGATACAGATACTATACTATTTGTTGAGAGTAGATGGCAATTTTGGCCAGGTGGCAATGTGGTTGGGTCATTTGCCTCACAATAGTTGAATACCCGGTTTCGGCTCAACTCAGACCATGAACCCTTTGGGATCGAACAACGAGCCCCCATTTTCTGCGAAGTCGTTGGTGACCATTATGCACTCTGTGAGAACTGATCGTCCGACGGTGCGATTGGCCCCAACAATACCAGTGATTGGGCATCTCTCAAAACCACTCACTCAGGGCCACCAACAGAATATCAGGTGGAGAGACTTTAATTTTACGAAAAGCAGGCAGTTGCGGTACTGCGCGTCTGTACTTATTGGAGACGTGCGTCACTCCCATCACGCGAAGTTCTGCTGTGGAAAGAGATGATTATTCTGAAGATTAAAAGCCATCCACAGAAGACGAGGGTTAATGGAGTTTATCCAAGACTTGCTGCTACAATTGAGACGACTGTGAGCCAGTTGGTTCGTGAAACGATGTTAAGCAGCAGAACACTTGACAAACAGTTTCTGAAACGTGCTGCATTTTGGTATCTGTAATACAATTTAGGAGACAATACAATTCAGATTGAGTTTCCATCAAAAACACGAGTTTATCAAAAATACTTTTAAACAATACATTCGTAAATACCTTTAACGTCCGTGCAAAAGTGATTTGATCATTGTAGTATTTGACATACGATTGTGAAAATTAGCACAACTGGGGCAGTGCTGCGATTAAAACACTTTTAATTCTAGATTGAAAGATAATTTCTCTAGAACTGCTTTTGTGTTCAGTTTGTTGTCCTTCCCAGCACCTCCGATGAGCATGGTTGGCTACGTACGGTGCAAAAGAAGTTTAGCACGCATACATACCTGACTCGCAGTCAGAAAGTTGGAAGCTCAAATCCTGACTGGGGTGACGACCGACGCCATCATTCCATTGTGTGAAGTCAACAATTGCCAATCGATATAGAGAGACTGGCCCCTACCACAGGAATGTGTAAAATGCTTCACCAATTGGATATCACCATGGGGCCCTATGCTGATGTTTTAGCAGCGACGCTCTTTGACTTTGACTGTTAAAGTCAAGGCATGCTTTACGGAGATGGTGACGGTGATTACACACTTGTTATGATGATTGCATCTTGAAACCAGCATAAACGCTCATCGTTTTCGTTATAAGCGTGCCTTAACAACAGCGCAAAACATTAATCCCATATGTGGCCACACACTGTAAAATTCCTATTTGCCATCGACTCAGTTTATGGCACCGTGCGTCACCCTGCATGCGGCATCCTGGCGATCGGATGACGCCGAGAGATCGGATGACAGGGGCCCACAGTGCGTACCGGTCACACCTGGCAGGGCGAGGAAGGGGGGGGGGCATCAGGGTATGGCACATGGCTTCTTTGCCGGGTGCAGCCGTGGCAAGCCAGATTTGTGCCAAAGATTGTACGCAATCGGGACCTCATAATGGTTGCAATATCAGCAAAGATATCAAAAATACTTTGGAAATGTACACAAGTGTATACCAAAACATGCATACGATGTGTGTGTGTGTGTGTCAAAATATAATGGGGAATGGTAGTGCAGGGGTGAGCGTGCTGCGCTTCGAACCTGGTCACCCGAGTTCGATTCCAACTCGCGGCCAAGGTAGACTCGGCCTCAAATGAGTACCTGGTGTGGTGTGAAAACATCGCCACTTGGAAGACAAAGGCGGCCAGGTGTGGTGCTGGCCACCCACCCCCTCGTGTACTTTGCCGTGCCTTCATAGGTGCTGCTCGCTAAGAGCACTTGTTTCAAAAGTCTGCTTCATGATTATCTTTGTCTTGTCCTTGTCTTGTGTAAAAGTATAACAACAACAAATACATAATTTGCAGGTGTTTGTCAATGCACTGCAGGATGAAGGCCTCCCCTTTCCGTGTTATTTCAGTGTTTGTTTGACCATATTCTCTTCTTGCGGTGCCAATATATTCAGGAGCTAGATGCCAATGTCGAAGTCTACTCACTTCAGAAGAGAGTTTGTGCCGTTTTGCTATTCCTCTGATAGCCATATTTATAAATAAGGACTACGCACTGACATGTATTTGTGAACTGCATCATCCCCAACCCTCACCCAGCTTCGATTCCTGGAAATGAGTGCGTGGTGTGATGATTTGTCAGCAGTGGGGAGACAAAGGTGGCAGGACACTGCTCCAACGTCTTCTGTGGCTTCATTCTAAATGTCACAATACTGTTTAGGAATTATATGAACAAATATGTGCGTATGAAAGTAATATCAATGTGCTCATGCATTTATATGTTTTAGGAATGAGTTTCGGATTTAAATCTCAAAAATGTTGGTTTTACAGAATTTTAAGGACAATTTTGGATATTTTTTCAGATTTTAGAATAATTAACATTATGGGCTCATTTAAAACTACTTTGTAGTTACAATAGAGACATCACCTGATGCTACATGTAAGTCTCATCATAGTATTAATGTAACTACTAGCAAGTGAAGAATGTGAAATCGGTATGTTTGTATGCATTGGTAATTCAGAAAGGCAAAATATGTCGTACTACTAAATGACTGAATAATACGAAGGATATCTTAAATAAATAGAAACAGCTTTTGCCTTTTATAAATAACTTGTCGGGAAATACCCGGCGTTGCACGGGGGAAAATATATTTCAAAACTTATCTTAAAAACATAACATATACATACACAAATACTAAGCTATTGTGAAAGCCCGACGTGCCGTTTGTCTGTCCATATGTCCGTCAACAGAATTATAAGAGGCTTACAGAAATCCAAAAGTTATTGAAAGTGGGGGGTAAATAGTTGATCTAAAAGGTTTCCGAAAATTGTCAAACTCCCCCGCCCCCCTCAAAAAATATTTTTACCCTCCCGTAGGAATATATACCTACACACCCTACACACAATAGAGTGAGTAGTATCTATTGACTCTATAGTAGTATCTGACTCTACAGTAGTATCTGGCTCTACAGTAGTATCTACTGACTCTATAGTAGTATCTGCTGACTCTGTAGTTGTATCTACTGACGGTAGTAGTATTTACTGACTGTAAAAGTATTTACTCACAGTAGTAGTGTCTACTAACTTTACAGTAGTATCTACTGCATCTATAGTAGTATCTACTGACTGTAGCGGTATTTGCTGACCGTAGTGGTATCTACTGAATGTAGTAGTATCTACTGACTCTATAGTTGTATCAACCAACTCTATAGTAGTAAATACTGACTCTACAGTAGTATATAATGACCATCGTAGTATCTACTGAATCTATAGTCGTATCTTTTGACTCAATAGTAGTATCCACTGATTATAGTAGTAACTACTAACTCTATAGTAGTATCTGCAGGTTCGATAGCCGTATCTACTGACCCTATTGTAGTATCTATTGACTTTATAGTAGCATCTACTGACTCTACGATAGTATCTACCGACTCTATAGTAGTATCTACCGACTCTATAGTAGTAATTACAGACTCTGCAGTAGTGTCTAATGACTATAGTAGTACCTGAATCTATAGTGGTATCTATTAATTCTATCGTAGTATCTACTGACTATAGTAGTAGCTACTAACTCCATAGTAGTATCTGCTGACTCTATAGTAGGGTAGTGAGTTCAACTGAGCTGCAGACGTAGACTTGGAGGCAACACATTTATTTAACTCCAATGCACGTGGTAACTTCCCCTTAACAGAATAACAACCAATGGTGGTGACCACCAAGCTATCTACACTAATTTCAACGTAACTGCTACTACGGACCGGACAAACAGCTCGAGTCCAGGTCCACGTGTTGGAGACTCATTGAACGGAGAACGTAGACCTAGACGAATGTTTCTACCAGGATGAACAACAACCCTGGCCACTCTCGGGACCCGGCTTATATTCTCTGCGGCGTGGCTGGCTCCACCCTTGGCCACGACCACCTTCCAGAATCCTCGGGAAGGATCTGAATCCCAACCATGTGATCCCCCTAGCCTCCACTTGGGGCCCCTTTGTAGACTCAACTGGTCACGTATCCTCTCGGGTCAACCAGAGGGCCATGGCTTTTAGTAATTTCATCCATGGCTGGCAATCCCACACCCTGTTCTGTAGGGTTGGCAATGCATGCCAAGCATGGTGCCATCTAGCACTATCACTCAGTGCTCACTGGGCCCCTCTAGGGCTGGTACTACACCCACACCCTTGTGGTGTCTGCGATGTCATTACACCACACACCGTGCCTCTCTAGGGCCGGCACTGCCTGTTGACATCCCACGATGTCACTACAGTAGTATCTGCAGACTCTATAGCAGTATCTGCTGACTATAGCACTATCTACCGACTCTACGGTAGTATCTACTGACACTATAGTAGTATCAACCAACTCTATAGTAGAAATACTGACGCTACAGTAGTATATAATGACAGTGTTACTTATCTACGGAATCTATAGTCATATCTATTGACTCTATAGTAGTGTAATAAACCTTCTCGAGACGGCTCTTGGAATCAGTCCTTTATTTTCCACTTCCACAGTTTACACTCACACTCCCCGTTGCTGGCAGGCAACGGGAAGCGGGCAGACAGTCAGCTAAGTCACACGCCACGTGGCACCCAGAGCACCGTACGTGAGTGGCTCCTGCTCTCTTCGTTCCCAGGTCTGCTCCCGACTCCTCCGCTTCTCCCCCTTTTAACCCCTGGGTCACGTGGTACCCCTAAGCCAATCCTCAGTAGTCAGCGTGGAACATTCCAGATCATTCCCCGTTAACTCCCGGGACCACGCCTCTGATCCGGCTTCCCATTAGCTGAGGCCGAGATCGGCCAAGCCAATCACCTTAGCTAGCATGCCTTGATCACGCCGAGGCCATGCTCCCGGGCTCTCCCCTCATTGGCTACAAAGCGGGACCGGCAGCCAATCACCACGTGAGCCCTACATGGCTCTCATTACAGTAGTATTCACTGACTATAGTAGTAACTACTAACGCTACAGTAGTATCTACTGACTCTATAGTAGTATCTACTGACTGTAGAAGTATTTACTGACCATTGTAGTAGCTACTAACTCTACAGTAATATCTATCCACTCTATAGTTTTATCTACTGACTGTAGTAGTATCTACTGACTGCATAGTAGTATCTAATGCCTGTAGCAGTATTTACTGACCATATTGGTATCTACTGACTACAGTAGAATATTATACAATAGTAGTATCTGCCGACTCCATAGTAGTATCAACCAACTCTATAGTAGAAATACTGACTCTAAAGTAGTATCTAATGACTGTAGTAGTAGTATCTACTGACCCTATAGTAGTAAGTGCACACATTGGGGTGGGGGCGGACATCACACTGGGAAGAATTTACCTCAGCGTTGTATATATTTTTTGCATTTTTAACGAGAATAAGAATTCCCCCCTCCCCCCCACAGATCACGTGTGTGCGTTGCTATGGGAACCACGGGGCAGCGTTCTCGAGCATGCGCAGATGCGTGCTTTGGCGCGTGCTTTGGCACGTGATCAGCGTAGTAATATAATAAACGGTTAATTAAACTACTTTAAAGTTGACGGATAGGAAATACGAATAGCGCTGGCTTACCCCAGGGCTTATCGCATGATATCTGGGTACTTTTTTGAAGCGTAAACACCGCAGTTTGCGAGTTAAAAGCGTCGCAAGTTGCGTCCACACAGACAGACACACAGACAAAAATTTACGTTTATAGGTAAGAAATTAGCATTTTATTCAACGTGCATGGTTGGTGAGTTCTTTCTTCGCGGAGTCCTTTAATGTGAAACAAGAATGATGATATTATTCTCCTGAAAAATGGTGTCAGAACGAAACGTTGGACATCATGCTGAGCAGCACAACCCATAAAAAAAACATCGTAGGTGGTGGTGATGTGGTCAGAATCCTTGGTTCACAAGTAGGGGTACAACTCTGCCCACGATCCCTCCTCCTCTGTAGTTCACAAAATTTGTACCAGTTGTGGGAAGTCACCACAACAGTGACGGTCCAGTGACAGACTGGGCCCCTGCACACAAATATGGAATTTCCACCACCGGATGAGGACCACCAGCCACTTCGGGTGGTGAGGACCACCTCAGGTTTACTAAGCAAAGATTCAGTTTATATATGTACTAAAAAAGGAGATTAATCTACGATGTTGCCGTGGTTGTAATGCTCAGCGCACTGGGCATGCAACCCAGAGAGCGTCGCTTCGATCTCCACGTGCGCCAGTTGAAACAACTGGGGTAAGGTTCGAGAAATCCTCCCCCAATCTTCGTCTACCCAGCAGTATAAAAATCGGCAGGTCGAGTGTCGCGGGCTAAAGTGCGAGTACACTCCCACCTCTTTCAACACGTCTGGTGAGCATGAAGAGAGTAGACCAAATCATCTATAGAGGGGGCCTCTCCAGAGCTCCGTCTCGTGGAGGCCCTTCCGCCGGCAGTGGCAGTGAGAAAGCCGTTGCAGGGCTGCACCTTTACCCTTGATTTCTTTCCACATAACTACTTAAGAAATCTCAACGTGCACTTAACTTGTTGGACAAAGGTTACTGCTTGATTGACACACTGTATAAACAAACACATAAAGCAAGATTTGCATAACCTTTATAGTTCCACGTTGAACTTTCGAATTTTGTCAGCATGATATACCTGCAGTGAGTGTTACCACACGACCTATTTGCAATGCATGAAGGTCATTCTATAACAACAACAATTTCTACCAAAACAATAAAAGCACTAAGCATAACTATATAAACTTGCCTTCGTGCCAAATGGATGTGAACGGGGGCCATATACTCATTGAGGGAGAGCTGTGTTGCAAACGTAGCAAAATGCAATTGAAAAACCGCCGATGCTCTTTCTTTGTGTTCACGTCTCAATTTTGTTCAACCAAACTGAGAACCCAAGAGACCAGGATGAGTCGCATTTGCGAGAGTGACCCGGGGCGTTAGTCCGCCAATAGGGGGGTGATGATCGCTGCTGTGTGGATACAGTCGAACCCCTCTTAACGACCACCCCTGTTCACGACTTATCGCTTATCACGTGTAAAGGACTCCGAGATGCCCCAGCGTAGAGGGCGACATTGCTGAAACAAATCAATCCCATTAATGTTTATATTATTATCATAATCAGTAAACAGGATGGATTATACATCTCTTGGATGATGTATTGATGTACCACCTAAGCGTGATGTCTCATGTTTATCCCATTCAATTGCTGCCAGCTAATATTCAAAATCCTTTGCTTTTGAGCAAATTCGTACAATGGAGTGTGGGAGAACACCAGAGCATGAAAAAGGAAGCCTGTGCATGCATTGGGAAACGCTGCGGAGAGCTTTACAAATGTGTTAGTAGCCTACTTTCTGTACTGTCACATTCTGTTTAAAAAAAAAACTCAGATCATCGTCATTCATCAGCCAGTGTCAACAGCATCTGATTTGACTGTGCCTGAAGGTGGTGAAAATATCACTGTCTCAAATAAGGGGAGAATTTCATAATTTGGAATACTGCCATGGTATAAATGGTAAGCACACAGAGGTCACAAATTCAATCCCCTGGAGAAGCAGTTGATATAAAAATAGACAAATTTCAAAAAATCCCTTAACCTCTGTCCGCCCAGAAGTATAACTGGATACACCACAGTTAGTTGATCAGAATCCATAATATAAGTTTTTTTTAGTTAGATCGTGTAAATATGCATCGTTAAACCCGCCACCACCCGACGTAGCCAATCAGTAAGGTTTGTCACGTTAACAGAACATGCCAATTCGTGACTAGTACAGCACACCGGTGTTTGCGAGAGTAAACCCACAACATTTACAATTCGATTACGACATTTCGCCAGTAATCAGAATCCTTATTTAGACTGCAGGAGGAATCTGATGAGCTACAAAGCTCTACTTTACAGATCTCCAGTCAGATCGGGAGGCCGCACGTGGTGGGACTAAGTGTGGGCACCGCCACCTCATCCAAGACCCCCGGCCAGCTTGGGAAAGAAGGCGAAATGCCATCTGGGGCTGGGCTTCCCAATCCCCGGGCCGGTACCAGGCCGCGGGCCGGTACCGGTCCGTGGCCTGTTAAGGAACCGGGCCGCACGGCAGCAGGAGGTGAGAGCGGTGAGTCCGCGCGTGGCCCGCCCCCATTATTTTATTATTTACCACTTCCTTCTGCGTCTCTTTCCCGCACTGTGCACTTGTCTCAGTCACAGTGTTGGTCAGCCCACAAGCTGCTAACCCCTAGGCAAAATGAGTAAAAAAACAAACGTCACTGGAGAGCTTCTTTGAAAAGGGGGAAAGACCCAATGATGACCCCCCCCCTCCCCGTGAAAAAAAATGTCTTCCACGAAACCGGTCCCTGGTGCCAAAAAGGTTGAGGACCGCTGGTCTAGGAGGTGCTCTTTCGAGCTCCCCATGGTGCAGTCCCTTCCACGAACAGTGGCATGGCCACGCAATTGCACTTCGGTTTGATCCTTTCGCTTGCGAACAGCCAGGACAGGTGACGCAGTGGACGAAGCAGGCAACCTCGAGTGCAATCTCTGGGCGCGAGAGGGGGGAGTTGACGCAGCCCACCATCCCACCTGAGACTGGGAACGTGAGGACCACTTTGAAGTAGAACATCTGAATTGGCCATTATTCTAGGATACTGGCTCCTTTCATGGGAGTGTGGAATTTCCACCGTGTGCTCGAGGTGCAGCAGAGGAGAGGGGAATGCTTCCCCACGCTTGTCGGAGCAGGACCACACTTTGACGTATTTTGACGCGAACTCTTCCGAGCAAGTGCTCACAGGCTTGCAGCACGGGCTTGCAACAGCACAGGCTTACAGCAACACAGGCTTACAACACCCATTTTCAACACAAGCTTCAAACAATGCAAGGCTTACGCCAACACAAGCTTACAACACAAGTTTACAAGAACACGAGCTCGCAACAAAAGCTTACAACCACAACAAGCTTACAACAGCGCAAGCTTACGACCACAGCTCACGGCACCCGGAGCTTGCAGAGCGGCCCACACTCACTGGAGAGTCTGCGGCCGAACAGCGGAGCCGCTCAACCAATTTGCGTCGTCACGCCTCGCGATTTTCCAATTCGATGGACCAGATGGGGGGCGGACGGGTTGGGGGGCTTTGCACCGATAAATGATGCGTGCCACTCTCCCGTCAAATAAATCAGCGTTTTACCAGCTGCGGTTTTGCGATTCTTCCAGTCTAGAACAAGAATTAAATAGAGTGATAATCACCATAAAAGCGGAGTCCACGTGCTGACGTTCAGCATAGCCAATGGATGGAGACGTGCACGCGCGTGGGTGTCGATTCACTGTCGGATGATTCACATGGTGGACACTGCGCGTGGTGGACACTGCCCGTGGTCGACACTGCCCGTGGTGGATACTGCTCGTGGTGAATACTGCTCATGGTGGACACTGCCAATGGTGGACACTGCTCATGGTGGACACTCATAACATACCCCCCCCCCCGACCCCCTTGGCTCATGCGCCGACAGCAGCAGTCCACGCGTTGTTTATCCGTCATGAGGTTCAAGCGCGCAGGCACACATTGCTATCCAAATCATCAAACGCGTGACGAGCGACGTTGCCCGGGCCTCGAATGCCTGCAGTCGAACACTGAGCAAGCCACTGCTGATGCAGAACGGGTTTGAATTTTCAATGGGTTCAAATGTTCAAGTGCATCTGTTTGTCCAGGTGAGAACTCGGGAGACCAGGACGACCTGGGTGCCTTGCCCCTCGCCTCCCCCCCCAGTGGCCAAAGCTGCGAGTTGAGGCCCCCTTGACAACCACCATGAGGTATAAACGTAGCAGGCTTCATCCATAATAAAGGTTTTCTTTGGGTTAGATCGAGTAAATATAAATGTGTCGTTAAACCCGCCACCACCCGACAGAGCAGCCAACTAGTAAGGCTTGTCACGTAAACAGAACGTGCCAATTCGTGACTAGTACAGCCCACCGACGTGTTGTAGAGAAAGTCCACAACATTTACAATCTGAGTACGACGTTTCGCCAGTAATTACGACTAGCATCATCAGGCGGACAGCCCAGTCAGCTTCATCAGTTGGTGGTGGAGGGTTTAACGACGCAATTATATTAACGCGATCTAACCCCCAAAAAAACCTGGCTTATGCACCATGACGTGTGTTCCCAACACCTCCTGAGCTGATAGTGTAGTTACACCACTGGTGATTCTTGCTCAAATGAGCATGCAGGTCCGTGATCATCTCCCATTCACAGCCCTTTGCCAGTGGTAAAAATTCCCGCATTACTATGGTGGGGGCGTGAGTTTCTCCAAAGGACAATCATTTGATTTAAAGCTTTCGTGACTGTAGGAATTCATATTCTTTGGGTGTTTCGGTAAAGTCACGTAGATAGGTTAAAAGAAAATAACAAAAAAAACTACGACATTTCTATCGCAACAAAAGCGGTCGTCTTCGGGACAAAGGGCGACCGTGTGTGTTGCGATCGAAACGTCGTCGTTTTTTTGTTATTTTCTTTGAACCTATCTACGAGACTTTACCGAAAGACCCAAATAATAGGACAATCACTCCTCTTTGGTTCTTTCGGTAAAGTCACGTAGGTAGAAAAATAATAATTTAATAAAATACAATTTTTATAAGGGACTTTACCGAAAGAACCAAATAGTATGGATTCCTGCAGTCACGAAAACTTAAAATCAAGATAGGACAATCACTTCTCCACGAAGTATGACTGGTTTTTAACGACCCTCCAGGGATTATGGGCTGAGTGAACCCTCCCAACGAGGATTTGAACTCTACCACTGAGCCCACCTGTCTGGTTATAGACAGCATGGCAAGCAGGTTGCTGGGCTATCTGTTGGCCAGCTCCATTTTATTTGATTTTAAAAATTATTATTAAAAAAATGAAACCGGCCAAAACATCCCGAGCAAGACCCTCCTGCAGAAAACAAAGAGAATTGACACTCTGGGTAAACAAAGCAATGATTGTTTCATCAAGTTGCCGACCCATTGTGTCGTGTTCATTTTAACCACGCGTATCGAGTGCTCCTAAGATTAAGAGATCACTACGCGTGCCGGCGTTAATATTGTACACACCGTTCATTGAAACGTAAACCGTAAACTAAATACATTGTAATTTAGCTGCAAATAAGTTCAACAAATGGACGGGAACAACCTGTTTTCCTGTGCTCTGAAAAGTGTCACATATCAGTGGCAGGGCAATTATGTCCTTAAGACTGGCTTTCCAATAAACTCGTGCTTCCGATGAAATAGTGAAGCAATTACGAGGTCCGATCTGCGCATTCTTCTGTAAACTGATCGTCACGCTGGGTATCAAGAGCTTTGTAATCAAAGTCTGTTTATTCAGGCGCTGATACTTGAACGTACACCGATCCGCGTCAAAGTGTGTCCGGCTACGATTCATAGAAACAGCGCCGGGGTTAGAGAGACGCGCTCGCGATTGAGATGTGTGCGAGTTAAACATCTTCGTTAGATCATGGGACCTAACTTTGCCAGCACCAAAGTATGAGAATATAACAAAACAGGTGGGCTAAAGTAGTGAATTATTTGTCTTTTGTAAACGTGACACATTTTTTTACTGTTTGGCCGTGTCGGGTGGTGGAGGGTTACGACACATTTATAAATAACGCGATCTAACCCAAAAACCTTTATTATGAATACTATTGGTCGCGAAAGCCTACGTGTTAAACAGGTGTTAAGATGTTCAAACACCAAACTCAAACCTTTTACAAGGAAACACGTCTGCATTAACCCATGATGTAGCTGTTCACCCCGAGCTCTCATTACTCTGATAGTGCATTGTCTTTGGGCTGTACGCCTTTTGGCGTCCTCTGGTCTAACACCGTTTGAGACGAGGCTCAAAAGAAAGCTGTCTCTGGAGTGGACCAATCAGTTTCAAAGACAATGCATATACTATCAAAGTGTGTCTTTGTTTGCATTCTGACCACAAGTATTGTGGTTAATGCAAACATGATTCCTTGTAAAAGGTTTCAGTGTGGTGTTTTAACATCTCAACACCTGTTTTGTTGCCAGAAAAAAAGGGGAAAACCTATTTTCATCTTCGTTAGAGCTGATAAAACGAGTCCCCTGCTCTGTTGGAAGCCAATAGTGTATCGAAAGTTCAAATTTAAGGTGCAGTTTTTTTTTATTGAGGGGACTGTGTGCTGTCTTGGTGTGGTCTGGGACTGCTTTTGTGTTGTGGTTTTTGCTGCCTAACCCAAGCTTGCATTAAGTATTGAAACATCGGCAGGAATCTACGCACTGTACTTGTGCAATTTGTACTTTAAATAATGATTAACTTTATTTGTTTGTATTTATTTTTCGTGACTTGCTTAACTTTTGTCTACTTTGCACTCCTTTCGTTAGTATTGCATTGTTTGCTGCTGTAACTTTGCTGACCCGCCCGTTACTGGACATCTGTGAACTCATCGGATTCCTCCAGGATAAATAAAGATTCTGATTCCGAATCGTGAAAGTTCAAATGGAAAGGCTGGTCCCCGTTGTAGAGTATGTGGCATTTACATAGCTGGTCATCCTCGTAGCGGCTTTTGGCTCAACATCGAACAAAGACGGGCACCGCATCGCGTGCTTTCAGATGCACTTCTTCGGCCGTCTGGAATGCTCTTCCTTCCGACATCAGGAAGCCACTGGAGCGATGCGCTTTCAAATCTAGATTGAAAACTCATTTCTTGATCACTGATTTTTCTGTTTAGTTTGTTGTCCTTCCCCCGCACCTTCGATTAGCACGGTTGGCTACGTACGGTGCGAAATACGTTCAACAAACATACATACTGTACACACATTGAGATCACTACTGCCCCAGCGTCAATTTGAGCCGGGCCACATTTAGACCGCAAATGAACCAAATAATATTCATTAGTAAATCTCAAGAGCATCACCCACTATACCTTGCAACAACATCTTGGCTACTACAACAACAACAACAAAAACAGCGGACCTTTAAGAGCAACAGCCCATTCGTAGACACATTCAGGCCACGTGCGTCTATGCCCATGCGCATTTTGTTAATTCACTGCCGGATGAGGTCCTCCCCACATCATGTAGGTTGTTTGGATTATTTAGTTTTACCATACTTCACCCCCGCTGGCGAATGCGTGCTAGTGAAGGTGGGGAGCACAGACGTTCAGAACAACCGTCGGGTTTTTGCTGCATTGCCATCTGCTTTTCCACCCCTTGCACGTGGTAGTCACCCATCTATGCCCTACCCAGGTTCAACGGGTTTATTTAGACTCCAGGTTCAAGCTCGCTTAAGTTCCCTAAATCTGGTGAGACATTCCATGCAGGAGATTTGGTCATTGGCCAGCGCTATGGTGATGATGATGATGATGATATCGATGTTGCAAGATGATGATGTTGTTGTTGTAATGATTGACGATGGTGTCGATGAGGCGTATGCAGCCTCAATTTACAAACCCCTTCCTCCCTCGCCACATACAAGCACAGCGATTGAATAACCGAGCTCCTGGTCTTCCGTGGAAAATGCAAGACCAGCACGTGAGAGTGTTTTCATTTTGTTTTAAAACCCATTGGACTATAGCAATGGTTTTATGGCTTATTACAGGAGCAGACTTATTTTTTACTACAGCCGAGTAGATGGATTTGGGCGGTCGTATTAAGAGTCAATTTATTAGCGGCGGTGGCGTCGTTATCAGAACAGATGCAATAGAGTGCACGTTGCACAATTTATTTCACATGGCTTAAGGGGCAAATTCTAATAGAAAATATAGCGGAAGAATTGCATAAGGATATTGTGCAATTATACATGTGTATGCTATAGCATGTTTTGTAAAATATATTACTCCGTGCATAACTATGCAATTATTTATACAGTCATGAAATGCTCTCTTCCTTAAAAAAAGAAATTATAACAATCAACATATGCATGTTCTACTCAAACCTTTTATTTTGTCAGGAAATGAACACCACTTCATATTTCAAACAGTGTGCTCGCCTCCTCAAGATAAGGTTCAGCGCAGTGCTTACGTCAGTAGGCAGTCCTAAACAAGTCGCGGACATTCCACATTCCTATGGCAGGGTGTCATAATCATTGACTGCCCTTTAATGAATACCGCTCTGTGAGACGTTCTGGGCAGAGACCTGGCCCTGTACACGCTGAATGGGAACCGCCCCACTCGACATCAGCAGGAGAGAGAGTCACGAGCAAAACGGGACGACCATGACAGGTGGAAAGCACCAGACATCGGCTACATGGCCACTACGTTTGTTGTCCTTCCTCCGATTATCACGGTTGGCTACGCACGGCACGAAAGAAGTTCAACATACGTTCGTATATTCTTAGGTTTTTTCGGTAAAGTCACGTAGGTAAAAAAATCAAAATAATAAAAGTAAAAGAAAAGAAAAATCACGACGTTTCGGAGGCAACACAAGCTTCCGTCTTCAGGTGGAACCGTCACAGCCAAGACAGCTGTATCAAGTAAATGAGAGATTCCAAGAGCTACCACTCCGTATATATAATGGTTGGAGAGGGGAAGGAGCCGAGTACGGTACACTTTCTATTGATATGGTAAGGTTAGGCTTCAGACTAAGAATAGACTGCATAATAAAAGGCTGAGCCTTTGTTATGGAGAGGTACGGTTTGTGACTACACCTAGCCTACATAGCAAAAGTGTGGAACAAGGGGGGGGGGGAAATGTAACCTGGTGAAACAAGCCTGACTGTCTGTCAATGACCTGTAATAGTTGTCTGTCAAATAAGATGGTCCAAATAAGAGTAGTTAAATCTTTTTTGCATGGTTAATCACATCTTTCCAATGATTACTCAGTTTGGAACCATTATCACGGTTGAAATTATGTCTGTGTTTGTATATTTGTACGTTCGTATATACACACAAAGCCGCCTGCAAGTCACCGAAAAAGCTTACTAGCCGCAACGGAACCGCTTCGAACACTGAGCACATCGAACTCTATCAGTGTCTTAGTCCGACCCGCTGAACTTTACAACTCTCGCCCATCTTTGGGAGTGCCATTGCTGCATGGGCGTTGAATAATACTGGTCAACACACTTTTTCTGGCAGAAGATATTCCAACGATTTTAAGGTAATTTTGGGGTGCTGATTCCAAATCTGGCATCAGCCTTTGTCTATTACATCAGGTTTTTGAGATATCAAATTTTGCATTTTCAATAAAAACTGCAGAAGAAAAATATTAAATAAATGTAGATATCTACATAAAATTATATTATAAACACACTATCCTAAAAATACAGCACCATATTTTAACACTAAAGCAGTCACTCACTCGCAACAACTTGCAATTATAAGTGGCAGAGTTAATTTCGGGTAAAATTAATTAAAATGGGGTATGCCGATAGCATAAGAATGAGATGTGATAGAGCAAATCTGAGATCAGATTTGGAATCAGCACCCTGAAATTAGTCTTAAACAGCTGCAAAAGTCTAGGCCAGAATTTTTTTTTTTTGTTGACCAGTGTAATCGACGGCCACACGACTGGAAATGTTGGAGGGCGTGTCTCGACACGCTGCCGGCATTGCCAAACGCCCGGCCGCATGTGTGGAGAACGGTCGTCGGTCGACGCCGAGATGTTTAAACCCCTTTTTCCCGTTCCGAGACTGCTGCAAGTTGCAGGGTGTGGGTCTTCCGCTCACCGCTGAATCTCGGAACGCGCAAGCGGCTCGGCATTAATTTCATTCACAGAGGCGTAGCAGCGCCGTTGTTTTGAGAGACTTTGCACTCGCCGCAGAGAACCGTAGCGTCACGGCCGCCGCAATCTACGATAGCTGGCTGCCAAACTGTGCCACACGCCCCCTCGCGCATGGCCTTGTACCGATAAAGCACCGAAAAAGTTATTTTATTTCGGTTTTTCTTCCGGTTACGTTCCATTGACGTCATCGCACGCCATCGCAAAAGGAATCGGAAAAAAAACGTACGTGTACGTCATCGGGACGGGAAAGGGTTAAGGAGTTAAGCAGTTTGCGAGTCCGTGGCTCGAACCGCAACACTCGAAAGTGGGTGCTGCTCTTGCCCCACCCCGATGTGCACAAACTGCGGTGATACGCAGGCCAATACTGGAGAAGCCTTAGTGCAGCAAATTGAAATTAAAGAGTGGTCTCTGCGCAGGGAATGTTACATTTTCACCACGCTGTGTCAGGAACAGAAACAGAGATGAGCATGCCCCAAATGTTTGCATATAGAGACACTTTGCCTTTATACTGAGACCCCTCTTATATTCTATATTTGAAGCTTTCGTGAGTGCAAGGATTCATACTCTTAGGTTTTTTCGGTAAAGTCACGTAGGTAAAAACATAATATAAATAATCAACATTTTAGAAATTAAATAATATCATTATTTTATTTCTATTATTATTTATATTATTTTTATTTTATATTTTATTACCTATTCATTTTTTACCTACGTGACTTTACCGAAAAAACCTAAGGGTACCCCTCTTAT
Organism: Entosphenus tridentatus; assembly: GCA_014621495.2. Lineage (NCBI taxonomy): Eukaryota > Metazoa > Chordata > Hyperoartia > Petromyzontiformes > Petromyzontidae > Entosphenus > Entosphenus tridentatus. The sequence goes on from CM025640.2 coordinate 8,637,746, forward strand.
AACTCTCACAGAGTTAATAAAACATGCATATGTAGCTCACGCTCATTGGCGAGATGTTAACAACCTCACTTGGCATACAGGAGGTCGTGGGTTCGATCCTGACCCTGACACCCGTATATTTTGATGTTGGGTGTTCTCTCTCTCTCTCTGGATTTTTCTCCGAGTCCCCCGATTTTTCCCTCGACATTAGAATGAATGCGCGTTCAGAGTATTTGGCTTGCCTTACATCTCCACGTGATAACCCACTTCGTTGAGCGATCATTTGTGGCCAGCTAGCTTCCGAGGAAAAAAGAGCCACGTCGCTGTCATTACTCTCTACTCTGTTAGGATGCTGGACATTGTCCCGAAATGTATTCCATCGTATTTGTATTTTGACAAGAAAATACAACCAATCTGAGCCCAGTCAATGCCACTCTTATTGACTTGTATCACACGCACAGCACAAGACCAGGGCCCCAGGTCCACCACGCTATTGCCACTGCTGCATCGGTATGTGCAATCGCTGATCTTATTTATCTGAAAGGCTCCACATTATGTCGTCAGCTCAGAAGGGCGTCTCCATGAGAATCATCACAAAAAACTTTTCAACGATTCACGCGTGGTACTTTTGACTGAAACAACTGCTGTGAGCGAATGTCAAATACAACACAGCGCTGTATCGCCCGCAGTTTTGTACGACACTTGTAGTGGTTGGCTTTGTTGGGTTTTTTTTCTGAAATACGACCATATGGCCGAAAACGCCACATTTGTTTCGCCTCTTGGTGATGGAAACAATTCCAGGTTTTTTTGAAAATCATCTTTGTTTAATCAACCTGTACATGATTGTTGAAGCGGCGACAATTTAATTTACCACATATATATAAGAATGGGCAAGCAAGCACGAAATGGCAAAAGGTGGAAAATAAACAAAGATCCAAATAAAAAAAAATAACCCGTAGGGCTTCCTCACGTTTTCCTCCACGGTTATCGAATACAATATTTGATATTTTTATATATATAAAAAACATTTACAGATATTTTTTTTCAGCCCTTTGTCAATCCACTGCTAGACGACGGCCTCCACCTGCCATATGGATCAAATGGGAAGGGTTTGTTTAACCATACTTCACCACACCAGTCAGTGTGCGTTCGTAAAGGGGGGGGTGGGGAGCAGGACTTGTTATGATTTTACTCGCTACTCACGCCAGCTGTGACCGGAAATTTAACTCGGGTAATTCATAGTGTGGTGCGCTACCCACTGCACTGCCACTCCCACCCCCAAACTCTCCACATTATGGTTTGAAAATTGAGGGGCGGGGGGGGGATATGAGCTGTTGCTCTTCTCCACTGGTGGTCAGAGGCCAGCGGTGGAAATTCCACATTCCAGTCGCCGGGGCCACTGTGAATGTCTCGCTGTATCATCGTCATTTGAACAAAGCACAAGAGAAATGTTGGGGTGTTTATTTATGTCTGTTAATTGTGATTCATTTTTTAATTGCTTGGTTGCACCGTGGGACCAAGAGAGAGGGCTGTAATTTCATCTGTGTTGTATGTCATGCATGTAACACACTTGACAATAAAGTGACTTTAAGACTTTAAGACTTTAAGAGCACCCGAATGACAGCGCCACCTGGCCAGCTGATGAAATTGAGTAAATTAGTAGTGAACTCTTCCCAGAATAACGATCGCTGCTGTTTAAAGACAAATAATCCCCCGTATAGCAATAAAATACGTTTGCAGCAAGTGCTGTAAATGGACACCTATGAGCCAGCACGGTATATGAGGTGGGGCAGTGTAACCAGCAACCCGCCCAGCCACATTTGTCTCCCTAGTGGCGATGATCGCAGTAGGTGGTAATTTGAGGCATAGGAGAGGCCCAGGACTAGTTCTTATAAACGCCACTGAGCGGGAATTGAACTCGGGTCCCTGGTTTCTTTGCGCAGCGCGCCAACCGCTTCTCCACCGCTCCCGCACCCACATTTGCAAAATACTCATTTAGAAAGTAATCGAACATCCCAATGCAGCAGTGGCGTCACGTGCTGGGCCTGGGGCCCCCGGTGTAAGGAATTAAATGGGGTCCCGTGTTCAATTCCCCCCCCCACCCCCATCGTAGCCCAGAATTCACGCCCCTCTGGCCTATGGGGCCCAATGCAGTTGCACCGCCTGCACACTCGATTGCAACGCCGCTGCAATGCAGGACTTTCCTGGCGTAGCGTAGGATTTGTTCGTTTCTATTTGGCCAGTTGGTGATGTGGTTACATGGTGCTTTAAGCACATTGGCCAATTCTGAGGTCCATTTAAATCTTGATTTTAAGCTTTCGTGACTGAAGGAATCCAAACTCTTTGGTTCTTTCGGTAAAGTCACGTAGGTATAAAATAAAATAAATCACGACGCATCGGGGGCAACACAAGCGTCCGTCATCAGGTGGGAAAGCATGGTCTGCTGCTGAGACGTCGTGATTTATTTTATATTATACCTACGTGACTTTACCGAAAGAACCAAAAAGTATATCCATTTTAATGTTTCGTGAATACAAACGGGTGCATTTCATTGAGTTCAAATTCAGGTGGTTTGGGTGTGAATCGGTCACTCATCCCTCTGAGGTCAATACAGCGAGTTCTAGTTTGCTTTTAGTCAACTTAAGGTCACCTTGCGAATAAAGTAAGAGCTGGCTCGGCAATATAAATGACCCACTCCTGTATCGGGGCCACTCGCAACGCAAGCGTTCCGTTGCGCACGGTTCAAATTCGACTCATTCTCGCCATGCTTATTGCTATATTTTATTTTTATTTTACTTTTATTAATTTTAATTTTTTACCTACGTGACTTTACCAAAAAAACCTAAGAATATGAATTATTGCAGTCACGAAAGCTTGAAATCTAGAATGCTTATTACTGTTTAACAATTGGGCTAAACCACTTGAGTAATTCCCCACCCGATAGAACTTACTGGCGCAAGAATCAGACCTTAAACTCACCGTAAAACTGGTTTCATTGGCGATGATCGTGCTGCCCACTTTTAGGCGACGCCTGGGGCCACAAAGAGACGATCTTTTCTTTCCCCACCACTCCGTATTCCCTGCGCTTTGGTTACTCCACAGCGTGGCCAGTTCCCTGGTAACATCACGCGAACGCTGGTCATCCCCGCAGCAGCGGCTTTTGGCTGGCCATCGAACAAAGACGGGGGTCAACGCATCCATCTCGCGCTTTCGGTTGCGCTTCTGCGACCGCCTGGAAAGCTCTTCCTTCCGGTATTAGGAAGCCGCTGGAGCTATGCACTTTTAAATCTAGATTGAAAACTCATTTATGTATAACTGAGTTTTGTGCTCACTTTGTTGCCCTTCCCCCACACCTCTGATTAGCACGGTTGGCTACATACGGTGCGAAAGAAGTTCAACGTACATTCATACTTATATGCAGCGGTACACAGAAAAGAGGTCACGGACACGCGCCTTTGTATTTCAACGGAAGGGCCTTTTCAACAGCGGTGTGGACGATCCAAAAATGCGGCTTCATCGGGAGACACGAAGCAGGTTCCTATCGCCCGTGGGCTTACGTTACCGCAGCCCTGCCAACAGCAAATGTGACCACGTTTCCTTTCTTCCTATTCCACTCCTTTATTTTCGTTCTCGCGTTTTTTTTTTTACGAACGTCAATGGAAAATGAAGTTTGTTTGGCCGGGTTTCGATGCAGTTGCAGCACTTGGCTGGCAATTGAGAAAGGTTGCGAGTCGAGATCCCAGTCGGAGGTCAGCCTATTGTCACGAGAGTATGAACACCACAATTAGTACAAATTTGTGTGAGGTCGACAAGTGGTCATACTACGGATAAACTGGCCCCATACATGGGAATGTGGAATCTCCTCATTTGGTTCCGAAGAGATCACCACAAGCAGCAAGACAGGTAGGCAGAAAAGCAGACCAACAGACAATGCAATTACAAAAAAAAAACACTTAACTGAGTGCTGCACAGTATTGCCAAAATACAGAGTACTTTTTCGAACGCGAAGTATTCAATAAGAAACAATAAGATACGTATATAAATTAGACTAGTTGCCAAAATGACAAACTAAATGTTTACGTGAGAATGGGGATGTATACTTAAAATATAAAAAAAAAATCGAAGTTAAAATTATCAGAATCTCCAGGCAAAAATGAGCATGGGGCAGCAGTAATATCCTTTTGAGGTCCTGAGCCCAGTTCTAGCAATGATCCACGTTCTTACGAATTAGCCAGGATATTCAGAGGGTGACCAACGCTGATTTCCACAAGTTTATTCAATTTTTATCAAACCCAGAGGTATGATAGGCTGAGTCGACGCCTTGACTGGCTTTGAACTTGCCAATTTGTCATCGAGATACAAAGGAGATGCCATTTTAAACTCCACTTTACCCACCCGGCCAATGTATTAATACATATACAGCATTGGCAAGACATAATTTGGCTAAAGAAATAATACACAATGAGTAGCTGCTATTCAGTTATATAAAAGGTCAAATTAACTGATTAATTTATATGTACATAATGTGTCAGTTTTCACTTGTAACATGTGGCTCTGAAACACGGATATGGACACATCACGTGGAACAATGTCTGAAAAGTGCACAAAGGGACGTGGAGAGAGGTGCAAGCTTGGAATCGCTCTGAGAGACAGCACGAGGAACGCATGGATTAGTGAACATAACCAGAATAATGCCACATCATTCAAACTATGAATACACGTAAGTGGGCTTAGCCTAGACGTGTGCCAGTTGAAGGGATGATAAACCATGGTCAAGAATAATAACGGAGCAGCAGCCAAATAATGGAATTCATCCCAGAGTACGTACATCCAAGAGATGGAGCAATACAATAAATTAATGCGTAGATGGAGTATTACATTACAGGCTCTGCAGTGGCGAGATGTTAATTACCTCGCCTGGTATACAGCAGGTCGTCGGTTCCATCCCGACTCTGACGCCTGTGTATTTGGAGTTTGCGTGTTCTCCCCGTGGTCGCGTGGATTTTTTCCCTCCACATTTAAGAAACACGCGTCTCGAATATTTGGCAATCATTTGCGGCCAGGTCGCTTCTAAAAAAGAGCAACGTAACTTAGTATGGGCCTTGCTAAAAAATATATATATTTTTTTACAAACAATTTATCAACCCTTGAGTGAATATAGGCTACACCAAAAGCACAACTGTGAACTCGCAACCGTGGGCGAGCGATCCGGGGCGTTCAACGTAAGCATTATGCGGGGGAGCATCAATAAGGAAATTCACCTAAATTGCCAAAAACCGTGTCTCACAAAAAAAAAAAAAGCTGTTTCACTTGACATCGCTGATAAGCGACTGCTGCTGAAATGCCACCGGTGGCATCCGAACGACGTTGCCGCGGCGTCGCGCCGACTGCCGATTCCGGACGTTTGACGTGGTGCGCTGCGAGTGGCTTTGTCTCCACCCTTGCAGTGGCCGCTCGCCTTTCTCTCCGTCCTCACGTCCATGCTGCGCCCTATCAAAGAACAATGTGTTCCGGTGTCCGGGACCTTTTTATTTAATTTTACTTTGAACGAAGCGGAGACTTTCAAGAGCGAAGTGAACCGTACGCAGCAAAGGCTTTGCTGTGCGCTGAATACGCCGTTCCAAACATTGTCACATATGCTGTTCATATTATATTTTCTAAGTATGTATATTCTGCACGTGTGCGTGTGTGTGTCAATCTTTGTGTGTGGATGTGTGTGAGTAAGCAGCAGTGCTGGGGAGCGGTGGTGTAGTGCTCAGCAGACTGCGCTACGAACCCGCTTACCCATGCCCGCTCATGGCCAAAAACGGTGACACTTGTCTGAACTGGTTCTGGGCCTCCCCTAGGTCGACTCAGCCTTTAATGAGTACCTTGTGTATAAACATCAGCACTGATGGTGCTGGCCACCCATGCCCTCATGTCCTGTGCCAACCATAATAGGTCCTCACGAACAGCACTTGCTCCCCAACCTCTTGCTGAGGCCTTATGGGGGATATTTGCCTTCGTGAGGAGCAGCTGCAACAATAGTTTCACACTGCGCTTCAATTCCGGCAAGCTGGTTCAATTAGCAGCTGTATAAATGTATGGCGGGGTAAACATTACCATAACTCGGGTCTCTTTTTTTTGTATGTGCACTGAGTTTCCGACGATGCCTGGTGTGGCACCAAGGAGCACGGGTCGTGATTCATCGCCTTTCCATGTGCCACGCTGGCTCTAAAAGGCGCCCACTAAACTGCAATTGTACCGAGCACAAATGACACTCCATTCATCAGCATTGCTGCTGCATGGCACTGTGGACACATTTTTAGGAAATTCACGGGTGAGAAGAGTTCTCATCCAGTCATTTGTAAAATCAACGCCACTCAACTGGCCAAATATCCAGATTAATGAGGATAATATCGCCATCGGACTCCTGTTATCTGAAACAAAGAGGATGATTAGCATGCCCACGGTGAACAATTCTCCATCAAACCTCTTGCCTGCAAAAAATATATGAATAGGGATAATCCATCCGCAAATAAGAATATGGATCCACAGATAAGAGCAGTCCTGGATAACAGACATTTCATTGAAGTCCATATGATTACATGTACAATCTTTGTTCGCATGTCTACGCATAAGTGCATGTGTGAAAGACGGACCTTACAAAAAAACATCTCCGCTGGATATAATCATTCATAATAACTCATCCTGGGTGTATTCAGGTGGGATTTATTTAGTAGCTCACAGCGGTTAGAAAAAAAAATCTGAGGAATAGTATTTATTTCCATTGGTTATACAAAACAACATAATCAACAGAAGATGAGGCATCTATACCACCATCACTCAATAAGCCAAACTTAATATAATACCTCTTCAAATTTGCCTTTCAATATGGCAGGGGTATTTTATACTCTGATGAGAAAACATAGCTCATCTCAATCTTATTATCCAAGTATATATGGCAAAAAAAAACACAGAATAAAACAACACTAGCCAGGAGGCAATCTGGTCAAGTGGTTGTATGAGAGATAACGCAACTCTCAACGAAAAGGGCCAGGCATCAACCCATCATCATCTTGGGAAATACAATAAGTAACATTTTTTGATTTATTTAGGAAATGGTTGTCTAAATGAAGACACGAACATCCCAGCATAGGAATGTGGAATTTCTACCTTTGGCTCACCAGTTTGGATAAATACCAGCCAGTGGCTTGTATAGGCTTGTTGTACAATCAAGGAACATCTTCTTGGTTCTTTCGGTAAAGTCACGTAGAAGGGAAGTAATAAAATAATAAAAATAATAAAACATAATATTATTATTATTGTATTACTTCCCTTCTACGTGACTTTACCGAAAGAACCAAGAAGATGAATTCCTGCAGTCACGAAAGCTTTAAATCGGAATCAAGGAACACTTTCATTTTTTATGAAAAACTGTTGGCGGTCCATTTGGTGACAATTTTCCCCCAGATGCGCGTTTGGAATCAAACTAGCAGACAGAAAGAGAAGGATATTGATCAGGTGACAAATGCAAATCCATAGACACTTTGTAGACAGTACGAAGAGGCCAGGATAAATTGCAAAAAGACAGGAGATGGACAAGAACGGTGATGAAGGGCAACCTCAGGAGAGAATGCGCCTTAGAGGACGACCATCGTAAAGCTGAAGCAGTGGTCGTGCTCGGTTCAGCGAGATGGATTGCAGCATCGCATGATCAGGCGGCAAAGCTGGGAAGGGGGGGGGGGGAGTCTTCATTCATCAAGCAGTGGATAGAAAATGACTGACGATGTTATGACGGCCACGGAAACGACACTATCTGCTCGGGCAGGTAACGAGCATTTTTTTTACAAAGGCTCTCGATAAGGAGGGCATCAGGGTCCCATCTACAAACTGACCCCAAATGTATCGCGTGTGCAACGACAGCAGCAGCCGGCCAGGCCAGGTGAACACTCCCACAATCAGCTGCGACATCAAGCCGCGGCCCACAAAGGGCAGCGGGGGCAGGTGCCTTACCGGGGCAGCAAAAGGTTACCTCCCCCCCCACCACCTCCACCCCCGTGCGCACATTCGCGCCGCACCGAAGCGTTTCCATCTCCCCTCCCACCCTCCCACCCACCCCCGCCGAGAGAGAGGCAATTTTCGACGCTGAAAATCTTGGCGCGGTAAATAAAGCGACTCAATAGCCGCCGCCGCCTCCGTCCAGCCCGGCCCGCCCCGCCTCACACGCCCCAGCCTTGCTCGCTCCGTGCGTCTGGGCACCGGCGATACAATATTACATCCACGGGCGCGCCGTGTCGTAGAATGACAGTAAATAATCTATTCATTCCCTTTGTGTCTGTTGAATTATCTGATAAACGGCGGGTGCTCCGACAGCTCGTTCTCCAAGACGAATGGGCAGCCCCGAGATTTTTTTTTTTGCTCGAACAGCCCCGCACCAATCATCCCTCTCCCGTGTTATTCTTATTATCTTTTTGATTGAAAATTGTTCTTCCGTGTAATCAGAATTATTTGAAATTAGGTCGGAATTTATGGGTGCTGTTGGTAGCCCGGGCTTGCGCGCGGATTATTTGCTATGAGGGTGCCTCCTTGGTAAATCTGGCGATAAATAACACGAACTTGCGAATCGCGGCATCTTTTTTTTTGTTGAGGAGCTCGTGAACGAATAGGGAAACTTTTTTTTTCTCTCTCCTCTGTGTGCATGAGCGCCCTTTGACCCCAGGCAGAACTGCAGACGTACGGTGTTCAGTGCTGACCCCTATCAGTCACATTAATAAAACTGTAAAATTGTTCGCAATATGTAGTTTGGCAAAACGAATGGGCTGTTATTTGTCTGTTGTTAAACTGTGTTTATGTTTTCCTGATAGTGTTGATGATAATTATTTTTGTAATCTTCTACATTATTTATCATCGAAATACGTGCTTTGAAAATAATATTTTATTATTATATTTGTTTTATAATTCATGTTTTTCTCTTTTGCTGGAGATGTTTCATGCATATGCATTGTTCATGAAGAGAGCTCATAAAAAATATTTGGCAAATTAGACGACCAGTTACAGTCCTGCAATGCCTTCATGCTACTTGAACTGAAGCTCCAGCCTGCTGCTCAGTAATTGGTCGAGGTACAACTGAAATGAAATGAGTTAAAACCCAAGTCAGTGGACAAGTTTACACGCCGTCCGTCCACAGCTGCTAAAATCAATACGACTCCGTCGGAAATCCAACAACAGTGGTTGTCCAATCATAGATAATGACGACGACTATTATATTATGGAATTTCCACCGTTGGCTCCGAATCGACATGAATTTGAATTCGGCGTGAAAATTAGCGGGGCTACTTTGTGGGCAGCATCGGGCAGTGCGGCAAAATACATTGTTATACTGCACTCCTATGCTCTCCCGTTTACTCTCCTCCACCCTGGATTGAGTGAGCCACGCTGACCAGCGTGAATAAGTTTAGTCAAACCACCCCCACACGACTTAAACGGCAGCAATGGATGTGCTTTTATCAACGCTATAATAAACGCTGGGCTTATTTCATAATCCTCATATGTATACATTCATCAGATAGCAGAAGAGAATAGGTTTGTTTATGTCAGGCGTGCATACGCTGCTTTAAAATGGGCACAATGACAATAATGTATCCACTGAAGTTTATTTTCTCATTTCTAAAATATTACTGATCCTCATATGCTAGGCAATGAATACATAGAGCATGTATAAATGTATATTTATAAGATACATTCCATCGTATTTCCCGGAAACTGCACCTTTGAGTAGCAGTCGACTCACTTGGTGGGTGTATAATCCAGCAGTGGTGGAAATTCCATGTGAGCGTGGTCGGATCCATCGGTCCATTATCGAACAACTCGACTTCGCAGAGAGTAGTAACGTACACTCATTCGTCAACCTAAACAGGGTGAATGGCTGAACCGATACCTGGCCAGAAATTGAATTTGTGGCCTTCTGACTGTGAGTTGATCGCTTTAGCTGATGCCAGATAATACTCTGTATATATGCGTTTATACCACGGAGCCTGTATCACTGCACGTATATTTTTTGGCTTGTCTGACATGGATATCCTCCGACCGTAAGTCACGTTTATAGCAGAGCATATAATAGCAGCGTTGATGGAAAAGTCTGTCACCTAACATAGCAGTGTTGCCGCAGCAACGACTACATGTTCAGTTAAGTGTACATTGTTTACTGGGAGGATTAGCAAATGTAATTATCGGTGCCTACACTTCACCCAACCACACGTGACCTGCCAATCCACTAACTGCTGGGTGGACAGACGCGGGGATGGGGGGAGGGGCAAGGTTTAAGATCGACCCTTTGACCTCTGGATTGCAAGTGCAGTGTGCTGACCATTACAACGGGGACGGCATCAAAAACATGGATAACAGAAAGCACCCCGAGTGGTGCTCACAGCAAATTCGATAAGGGGCCTTTCACCGTAGCGTCATGGCCCGTGTGGATGATGACCACGCACCGATGAAGTCAAACCGACAATTGCAGAGTCCTCAGGGATCAACTGCCAGTGTCCAGTGTGCATACATTTCACCATTTTTGAATTTTGCTAACACGGCTAATGTCAGTGGCGAGTGATATCTGAACCAACATGGCATCCAGTAGTGCATTTGCAAAGGGCTGTTAATTAAAATGCTGAATGTTTTGTTTCTTTTGCCAGGTAAGGCCCACTGAGCTATATAGCTCTATTTTCAGACGCGATCTGGCCACAAATGATAGTTCAACGAAGTGGCTTATCACGTTCACATTTACAGCAGCAGAATACATTACACGCACGTTTCTAAATGTGGAGGGAAAAACCGGAGGAGCCGGAGAAAAATCCACGCGATCGCGGGGAGAGAGACACGCAAACGACAAATATGCAGCAGGCGTCAGGATCGGGATCGAACCCACGATCTCCTGTATACCAGGCGAGGTTGTTAACATCTCGCCACCCATTATTACTAATGATAATTCTTCGAGTAATATGAGGGGTGTCCGTAGCTCCGTTGAATGGCTGCTGTGCTGCCCATCGTGGTGCCGGCATAGCCACATCCTCTGATGGGCACACAAGCACAACACATGCAACTCTAAATACGTTAATAAGTAGTCGGTGCACCTCTGACAAACACGAGGAGACAGAATGTGGCAGGGAACAGATGTGTGATGAGACACCACATAACTTCTATCAGTTACCAATCAATAGACCTTTCCCCCAATAGAGGGGGTCTTTATAATAATGTATACCGATGTGTTGACGGAGACGCGGGTAGGGGATGGATTTAAGAAACTTGCCCACTGTCGTAATTGCCACGGCGGGAGATCGAATCGAACCGGCAACCTCTGGACTGCAGGTCTCGTGTGCTCAACATTACACCGCTGCAGCATCTTACCAGATCATAACATACGTGGTCAACACTCGCTAAGAACACTGTGTGTTGTGTATGTATTCTGGCAAAGCCCGAAACGTCGATTATAGAGTTATTGACCAATGTGTTGAGGTGTTGTTGTTGTTTGTAAATCGTGTGTGCGCAACACTGCCAGCGCAACAGCAGTGGCAGGCGGAACATCAACAAATAATAAACATAAGATATGAACGGGGAAAAAAAATGATTCTTTGACACGCAATTCAATGCACAGGTAATGACTCTTGCTCCGTCGTTCGTCTGCTGTACGCATTTTATGCCCTGTAGCTTAAAACGACCACTAGAGGTGTGTATGTGTGTGTGGTCGTTCAATTTCGCGCAGGACAAAGGCTGGAAGGGACTCGACCACGTGTCCGAGGAAACGCGGCGATTCAGAGGAACAGCACGCTTCCATCCGCGACAACTCCATTGCAGCAATCGTGCGCGTCGTTTACACGTTAGATCCACTTGATAACAAATGTAATAACAGCAAAAAATAATCACAACAATTCGGAGCTCTTTGTCAATCGGCTGTTCAGGTGGCGAAGGCTTCCCTACGTTTGAGCAAACCTCAACAAGCGGGTCATTGTGAGTCGTGAAGGGCGCCAGGAGAGGGCACGACGGGCTCTCCGTGTCACTCGTCACTGATGGCGGAGTGCTGTCCGCTGCACCTCCTATTAGCACGGTTGGCTGCGTACGGTGCGAAAGAAGTTCAACGTGGATACATATCCACCACAACTCGCAATAATATAACTGGAAACAGCACAATCCTGGGCAAGATAATATAGTTGCCAAATATAGTTTACCGAATAAACTCAGATTTGTATAAAGTTTTTGACGATGCAATACAAGGGCTCTCTCCAAAGTAATTCCTGGAAGATTTACTGGTTTATCCAGGATGCTTCTGTCGTGCATCGTCGCTTTAATATGTTGTATGTTCATATTTTGTCATATTTTGTTTGTTGCGGTTGTACCTGACTTCTTGCGGAAGTGCGGAGCTGGCCTGATAGCTTGAATCTAAATTGTCTTATGGTTGTTATTGTTTGACTTGCATCACACTGGGATTTTTGCACACAGCGTTGATATACGGTGGATTTTTTTCTGGAAGATTTGCTGGTTTATCCAGGATGTTTCTGTTGCGCGTCGTCGCTTTAAGATGTTCTCTGTTCATATATTGTTTGTTGCGGTTGCACCCGACTCAAGAGCCGCATGGCTCACAGGGCTATAGCTAATAAATGAAACTTGAAACTTATATTATTATTTTAGATGTTGTTTTGTACGGACGTATAACTGTGGTATTTTGGAATATCGAAACATCCGCATTGAATTCAAAATTGTTGCCTATTTGTCTCTTGGCCTTCCAGACCTGTTTTAACCAGCGGCATGTTTGAAAACACATCACCTGTACCAGCTTCGGCCGCTTGGAGCTCATCAGCAAGGTTGGCACCTCCGATTAGCACAGTTGGCTACTTACGTCGCGAATGAAGTTCAACATTTCAGTTTCATTTATTAGCCCTGTGAGCCATTCGGCTCTTGAATCGGGTGCAACCGCAACAAACAAAAAACAAAAATATGAACAAGAAAAGATCTTAAAGTGACTATGCGCAAACATAAAATTCCAGGAAAAAACTGCAAAGTCTTACAGAAAAAAAGCACCGTACACCAACGCTGTGCAAAAATCCCAGTGGGATGCAAGTCAAACAACAACAACAACAACCACAAGACAACTTAGATTAAAGCCATCATTCTAACTCTGTACTACAACAAATAAACATGGCCAAACCAATTTTTTTTTCGAAATCACCAAAATATAGCCATAAGCAATGTAACAGTGATCATAGGAATTGTGACCGAAATTTCACAATAAACGACATTAACAACATGCATACATCGGCAGAGTCGGTAAATACAGGCAGACAGATGGAACAAACAGGACAGTTCCGTGAACCGTATTTCAAAACGGCAGCACGCGACACATCGTGCAGTTGTATGAAGCAGAGAACAACGATCAGCATCTTTATGGTGCAAAGTGCAGCCACTGATCGGGCATTTGCCACCGCGTGACGCCGTTATTGCCGCTGATTCACGCGTTAATGCGATCTTGCGAACCACGAGAAATGTATAAATACCTGATTGAGGAATAATAAAGGTAGGTTAACCAATCGCGAACATGTTATTTGGCAATCCACTGCTGGACGAAGGCCCTCCCCGTGCAGTTTCTTTCATTGGGGGTCAGTGGAGGGGGAGTATTTGAATATGCGTCGCCAATTTGGACGGGCGTGGGTTTGTGAGTTGAGGTATCGCTCACCGCTGAGCCACTGCTCGCATGAACAAATTACGGCGGGTGAGAAAAGTGACACACAAATGTTACCTGCGCCGTACAACCCCAGCGCTGTGTTAAAAACAGCAAAAAAGACGCGTGGTGGACGTGCTTTTGACACAGCGCAGTTATGCGCGAGTACCGGACGTCTCGACGTTGGGGCACCACGAGAAGAACTCCGAGCGCACATACATCACGCGGGCGACATCCAGTAATGCACCTCATTAAGATAATTTATAAGCAATCTTATTTACGTCCAGAAATTATCCCCCCCCCCCGCCAAACATACGCATGGCGCGCCGAATAAATCTCCACGACAATGGAGTGATTGTGTGACACGAGCCCTGTGCTTGCTGCTCATGAGCGCGCGTGTTTCAGAGAGGGCTTTTTTTTTGACGACCCGTGTGTGGAAGGCATGGCGGAGCCGTGCGCGCTGCACGGTTATCAAGCCGCCTTATTAAACGCCGCACATTTACCAAGTAGGCTTGCCTACATATGCACCGTAATCATGGCGCGGTATGATGTACGTGTGTATGACATGGGATGGGACTTGCGCATTAATTGGTCGTTACATAAATGTTCACACGTGTCAACATTAAAAAGTTAACTTTCTAAATTGTGGCTTTAATGTTCAAATAAAATCCCACGATTTATATAAGTGGATAAAATCTGTGCAAACCGTGGCAGAGATACATCGGCTATCACGACCAATATTATGATTTATAATTGGTTTCCTTCGGGTTACATCGTGTAAGTATAACATTTCTTATAACTATAACCCTTCACCATCCGACAAATCCAATCAAATAAAGGTGCCAATTCATTCTAATTCTCAGCAAACCGGAATGTCGCAAAGCAAGCAATATATGTATACCATATATATGTAGACGGCGTTTTGCTGGAGATTACATCCTGCATCATCAGGTGTTAGCAACATCTCAGCTCTTGCTGATAAACCCAAAACAATTGGCACGTTTTCCCACGTGACAACTTAAGGTGATTGTGTCTGGTGTTAGAGAGTTGCAGTTAAATATTTGATATTATACCTACAAAGTGATCTACCGCGTTAGCACGGTTGGCTACGTACATGCAGCCATACAAAAGAAGCCAATTAGAAATCGAGATTGGGCTTAATTTGTGAATTCCTAAATTTAGGTGCTCATGCAAATGTATAAGTGTTAAATAAACTGTACGTGCATATATGTGTGCAATTCGTCAAAGATACTGTGGCCATAAATGTATAAAACATATACAGTAATAGACTACGTCTCGGGGGATAGTCCTTGATAGAACATAAAAAGAGAGACCAGAGAGATAAAGTGGATGATAAGAGTTGGAGACTCCACTTATTTACACCATGATGAGGCCGGATGAGAATTAGATTAAACAAATGTATTTTCGACTGATGAGTTTTTAAATTTGCATTTCATTTGTTATCTGAAAGTAGGCATTCATTACCAGCCACACCTCTGAATAATAAAAAAAATGTTAAGAATATCTACGGGACCTTTTTTGTCAGTATCATAGTATGAAAAACAAAAATAGGTTTAACCACTCCTGGCAGTAAAACAGGTGTTAAGATGTTGAAATACCGAATAGGTACATTTTTCAAGGCATCAAATGTTACGAAATAAACCAATTTGTACTAAAAGTTTAATAATACAAAAAATGCTGGCAAAAAATATATAATGTTGCAATATCTCTATATAGTATCGTTGCTTAAATTAAGTTTTTACTTAATTCGGAATTTTCAAGAAGTAAAAATTGCCCATTATCGGATACAATTAAATAACAATCAACGTCCTGTGCTAATGAACTTTAAAACTTATTGGGATCCATTATTTATTTTGTTAAGAATATATATGGGTAAACCACAGCACTCAACCTATCGTTTTGTGTAAAATCAACAATGGCCGTGGTATGGTAGAAAGTGATCGTCATCAGAGGAATGTGGAGCGAGGAATTTCCACCACTCGCTCAGAGGTGAGTGCGTTCAACGTCAAATGGTTAACTCTAAACTAAACTTTACTTTTTTTATTTTACCAGGTAAGGCCCACTGAGCTTTTCGATTGTTTTTCAGAAGCGGCCTGGTCACAGATGACAGCTCAACGAAATTTATAGCACCAAAATACCCTAAACAAATGTTTCTAAGTGTTGAGGGAAAAACCGGAGGCCCCAGAGAAAAATGTACGCTACCACAGGGAGAACATGCAAACTCCAAATATACAGGCGTCAGAGTCGGCATTGAACCCATGACCTCTTGCATACCAGGCGAGGTAGTTAACATCTCGCCCCAACTCTTGACGCCCCAACTTAATGAAGGGCAGTGAAAATAAAAGTTTCACCATGCTCAGACATGGTTATTTTGGCTCTGAAAATTCCACATTGCTGTGGCAAAGACCG
Source organism: Entosphenus tridentatus (assembly GCA_014621495.2). Taxonomy (NCBI): domain Eukaryota; kingdom Metazoa; phylum Chordata; class Hyperoartia; order Petromyzontiformes; family Petromyzontidae; genus Entosphenus; species Entosphenus tridentatus. The sequence continues at coordinate 8,653,842 of CM025640.2, forward strand.
GTTCAACCATTAGCACAACCGTTGCAAGACTTCCAATGGACGGATGACATTTGAGTTTATGATCTTAAAAATAATAAAACATAATAAAATAATATAATAAAATAATATAATAAAATAATAGTATAATATAATAATATAATTAAATAATATATTACAATAAAATAATAAAATAAAATAATATAATATTATATTATTTTATTACTTCCCTTCTACGTGACTTTACCGAAAGAACCAAGAAGATAAATTCCTGCAGTCACGAAAGCTTTAAATCGAAATTTATGATCTTAATTATGTCGTGTGATGGCACACGTGATCCAGTACTTTGGAGGGGGGGTCACACAAATGTGTAACACTTAGAAACCTACTAAGACCACGAGATGGCAGGCGGAAGAGTGCGTTAATAAACCCTTTTGTGTGGAACTTTGAGTGTCAACCTTCTACCGTGGCTTCCAGTCACGAGCAACACCGCTCCCCCCCCCCCGTCATCCGATGGGAAGTTGCAACCAGCAAGCTGCTGGAGAAGATCAACGCCAACCCCGGCCGCTAAACGAAGATCACCAAAATCCACGTGCCCACCGCGATCTATACGGCCGCGCCAGCACTGCTTGGGAGAGACCGGCTGTCGCGAGGAATGGAGAGCAACATCAGCACCAAACCGGTTCCTAATCGGGGATCATCCAGTCAGTCCCACCTGGCTTCACACTCTGCTACGCCGTCAGTGGGCCTTGCTGGACAGGTTCCCGGACAGGGCGAGGTCTCTTGTGTGGCCAGCGTCCAACGTTGGGGTCTCCACGACAGCCCGAACGGCAGCTGTGGCACCGTACAAGCACATGTCGCGTGCTGTTGATGAGTGTCCGCGGACTAAGTTGCTCAAAGCGGATGTCTACGGGAAACTCACGTGGCCACCGAGGTAGCGATCGCACGCCTCGGTGATTCCGCACGCGCCGAGTGAATGCGTGCGGTGGGTTTGCTTCAATGGGCCCTCTGGTTGCCTCTCAAATGTCAGACACTCAAAGTGCGACCCGTGTTTTGTATCAGCGCTGACCTGCGCAGCGGAAAACAAGCACAGCGAACAGAAACAGAGGGGAAAGTAAAGTGCAGGTGGCAGAATTAAAGGTTTGATAAGATGTGTGGTGGGGAAAGCTTCAAGGAACTGAGTTAAGAGCATTAAAGGGAAGAAAACGCATGTTACCAACACAACAAAGGTAAATTGCATGGGAAATACAGAGGGAAAGGACCGAGAGACTGTGCAAGAAAAAATCGAGTGAAATTTGCATGTTGAATTTCTTTCGCACCGTACGTAGCTAAGCGCGCTAATCAGAGGTGCGCGAAGATAGCGGCAAGGACTGGAGAGTGGTGAGCGGAAAGGGAGCAGCGCGTTTACCAGCCCAGTGCCACGTGCAGGAAGGATAACGAGAAATGAGAACACTCCGTACAATTAATTAGCCGACGACACTTCAAACGCAGCGCGCTCCCGGAAGAGCCTCGAGTCTTTCGTGATGATTTCTTGGCCGAAGTTTATTATTCCGTTGTACAAGCGGGAGTCAGCCGCGTTACCCTAAGCAGCTGAGTTACAACCTCGGCAATAAAACTCCAGTTTGGGTAATTTAAGCCGTGGGTTATTTTGTAGCGGGGGGGTGGGGGGTGGTGTAGAATTGAAAGAGCCAACATCGCAAAACGGTCCATTCTCACGGACGAGGATTCATCATCAGACATCGTTGCGACGCCCGTCGTGCCGTTTGTGTTTGGGTGTTACGGCCGATCTCGGCAACCTGAGTTCGATTCCCTTTCACGACCAATGACGTTGGGCTTGCCTGGTGTATAACTGGGTCCTGTGCCTGAAGGAAACACAAAGGCGGCCCGGCGTGGTGCTAGCCTGTCCAACCCCTTACATCCCTCTTCATCTTCTTGGTTCTTTCGGTAAAGTCACGTAGAAGAGAAGTAATAAAATAATAAAAATAATAAAACATAATCCCATGCCAAGCTTCATAGGTGCCCACTAACAGCTCTTGCCCCCACGTGATTTTAAGGCCATACGGGGGATCTTTGTCTTTAGCCACAGTAGTTTTCTTAACTCTTTGCAGGACTCCGCTGGAAATGCATGACACGCCTCATTCAAAGCTAATTTCGGTTGTCAAAAGGCCGTTCAACACAAACGAAAGAGAAACATCCCTCGGATCGCCTTCGCGTGCTTCTTGTGCTGTCAGTAAGCAGCTATTAAGGCTTGCCTGGTGTACAACGGAGCGGTGTGGCCACAATAATACCTGGCCGCCTTTGTCTCCCCATTGCCACTGTTGTTTACAAACTGCGCGAGGTGCTCAATGAAGGCTAAGGAGGCCCTGGATTGGTCCAGATCTCACGTGATGCTGTTGTTGACCATGGCCGGTAAATTAAACTGACGTCATCAGGTTTGTAGCGCAACGCTCTCACCACTCCACCCATAACTTTCCTCTCAAAGATCCCCCCCATAAAGCCTCAACGGATTTGTGGGGCAAGTGCTGGTAGCTGGTAGTGTTGGCCACCCACACCCCCAGAGTGTGGATGGCCAACACCACGGCCAGTCGTCCAATGTCTCCCGAGATGTGATGTTTACATATCACACCAGGTACCCACTTAAGGCTGAGTCGACCTAGAGGAAGCCGAGGAATGGTTCAGATAATCAGCACTGGTGATGGCCGTGAGCGGGAATTGAACTTGCATCACCTGGGTCACGCTAACCACTGCACTACCGCTCCTAACACACATTTTTAAAACGCATATACCAGAAAAAAGGTTAGAGGCGCTTATGCACGTAAGCAGAATCTTCTGTATTTTAATGTGTTGCGGTGATTACCACACCGGATGGTATTTTTCAATGAGCCAGTTGCATTCGTCGCAACTTTTTCACGTATAATGATCTGTCAAACCAACACGATATGCAACCCACTAGCGTAGATACTGAACCATTACGATATATATATCAAACCGCAATCTCCCGAACGTTAGACCCATTCCAATATTTGTTTCCCGCATCCTGAGCTGCGCGTAAACTGCGCGGAATAAATTGTGAAACGTGCTTTTTTTATTGCGTTCATTCTGATAACTGCTCGAGCTTCTGTAATCATTTGGCTCTTACAGTTTAAATTATAGGTCTCATAGGCCACAGTAAATATATGTGTGTGCGTGTGCGCGTGTGTGCATATATAACCATAAAATCACAACCGCGGTTCAACGATTTCAAAACACACGGAACATTGTGATAGTGCTCCAGTTAAGTATTTATTATTGTATGGCTGGATTAGACCGGTCACATTTGCACTGATCCTATGAGAATGCATTTAACGGTTAGATTCAAGCTCCAAAATGTACTGTAAAAACCACACAATTTGGATTGATATAGCGTCTAAATGTGTCCAAAGCTCAAGATGCTGTACAGAAAGTGTGCATTGCTTCATTGAGCTACGGTTAGTCATAGGCAGAGAGGGGGAAGAAAGTATGATCTTGAGCCTCGATTTGTGCTGGGGCAGGGGAGTTGACAGCACGGATGATTGGGGGAATGGGCAACTTCCCACTGATCAGAGATTGCCTGGTGGACTTGGCAATGTGAGGTAGAGTGCATGGAAGGGAGCGGAGTGGGACGGAAGCAAAGAAGCAGGAAACTAAACTAAAACTAAACTTTTTCTTTATTTCGCACGATCAGGCCCACTAAGCTATCTAGCTCGTTTTCAGAAGCGACCTGGCCACAAATGATATCTCAATGGAGTGGCTTATCACGTCGAGGATGTTGAAGGCAAGTGAGTGAGTGCGATCTTTGGAACTGATCCAGGATTGGAGTGGGAGCCATTGGAGGAATTGGAGCGTAAAATTGATGCAGTTCAACACGTAGGCTTTCGCGACCAATATTATCCATAATAGCGGTTTTTGGGTTAGATCGTATGAATATAAATGCGTCGTGATGCAGTTCCCTTTCACGAGTGCCAGTGAGAAGTAGCATGCTGGATCCTCTGGAGTTTGTAGATGAATGACTCGGGAAGGCCATGTTATGTTGCGGTAGTCCGGTCTTCGATGTGACGAAGTCACGATTAAGGGCGGAACACGTTGCTCAAAGGGATTTATGGACGATGGTCAAGAATAACAATGGAATCGCAGCCAAAGAATGGAGCAGGTCTGACAGTATGATGGAGTGATGGAATTATTTCGTGCACATTTTCTGGATGGATTGTTGGATCGCAGACTCGCGAGGGGTGGCGACGGCTTGGGGTGGGCCCCTACATCAAGCGGTGGACTAACCATGGCTGACGGTGACAACGATGATGTGTAGGGGCTTTGAATCGATGCGTTATTTCACTATTATGTCTGCCATTAAGTTTAATGGGGTGTCTATACATGGATCGCCCTGGAACTTAATTTGCACGATTAAGGAGATTGCACCCTGAGAGCGAAATCGGTTAGAGCCGTGAACTAAGTCATCCCTTCAAACGTGGGCCCCATCATCTCATGCATATTGAACACCGCAAGCCACAGAACAGCTGCGTTGGTCACACCATTGTCGTTTTTTCTGCAATATTTTGCTGTCTTTTCTTGGATTTTCTGTTTGCACTTAGTCACATATTCACTCTAATATGTTTTCTTGTTCATGTTTTTGTTTTTTTGTTTGTTGCGGTTTGCATCCGATTCAAGAGCCGAATGGCTCACAGGGCTATACCTAATAAATGAACTTGAACTTGTGTTGTTGGGCAGGGTTAATTGTTTACGCGTCTGAGCTCCAACCATCACTATGGAATCATAACGTGCAATCGTCAGAAACCTTCGAAGCATTATAGCTTTGTTGCCAGTATTAAAATATAACAATAGTTGTTACCCTTTCTGACAATAAAACAGGTGTCAAGATGTTAAAACATCAAACAGAATCCTTATTCAAGGAATCCTGTCTGCATTAACCACACGTGCATGCGGTGAACATGCAACCAAAAAAACATGCTCTGGTGTGGACCATTCAGTTTTAAAGACAATGCATATATTACCTATTGTTGTAGCGTTATTCATACCCGTCACGATGCACATGGCAAGTTTTTATGACTCGAAAAGTCCGCATTGCATTGCACGTTATAGATGACCGATGTATGAAATTATTATGTATTGTGATTATAGTGCGCTGCTACTGCTATTTGTTAATCCGGCTGTTATGGATTGACTTATGCAGCTAGCGAAGGATGCTCGGTTTAGTGATGTGTGTTGTGTGTGACGCGATTGTAAACTTTTAATCACATTTGTTGGGAAAACTGTTACGTTGTTTATAAAGCATTGTTTTAGTTTGTTTTAGAGGGGCTTGGTTTGGCCCGATTTTTTTATTTAATATAGATTTATACTTATAATGTTGATCTGTATTGTATTATGATTGTTATTGGGATCAAACATCGAAATGGAATTTTTTGCACTTTTTGTACGCAGCATGGACGGGTTGTACTTTTTCTGTAGGATTTCATTGTTTACGTATTTGATGTTTAGATTTGTGTACAATTCATTGTAGGTGTATCTTGTAATTTTATTGTTTGTTGCGGTTGAACCCAAATCAAGAGCCGAACGGCTCACAGGGTAAATCCTAATTAATGAACTGAACTGTAAGTTGTGTATCCTGTATTCCAAAACTCCAGCCTTCGTGACGCACTGTGGTACATCTTTCTAAGTTATAATCGTTGGTCGACGTTCAAGTGAAAACTATTCACGGTATTGCCTCGATATTATAGACGAGGGATTATCAGCGAATGTTTCTATTCACGTAGATGCTCGTGAATAGAAACATTCGCTGATAATCATATTGCCCAACGAAAACCTACATTTCTAATGAATTATCTTAAATAAATACGCTATTAAACACGTGACAGTTATCTCATCACTTTCTCTCTCATCACTTTTTTTGCATCACAATCTCTCATCACGTTATCTAATCACTTCTTTTTCTCTCTCTCTCGATGTCGTAGTCGTGCACAGTTCCAGATGCGATTCGCAGATAGCCAAAATCGCGGATAGCAAGTTCGTGAACAACGAGAGAATATTGTACACATCCTTATAAGCTGCCCCGTGCACGACGATTGATAAACACGGTTGTCATCCAAATTCACAGCCACGTCTATGTCTCGCGGGACGCGCATCTACCCACTCAACCTCAAATCACTCTTGAAATGGGATTAAAGACAGCAATCATCGCCACCCTACCGGTAGACTAATGCCCGTTTGCAGGTCCAAATGCTGTCACCTTGTGCCGCACAGGGACAGCTGCCACTGTGGGAGCCCTTTCAACAGATGTGTTCAGATGAGTTGTGGTGACATGAAGCCCTCTGAGACACCCCCCGGCGTTGCGGAGGGTGCTGTATCGCAAGCAAATCGTGATCTCGAAGTGAAGTCAGTTATTCGGTGATGCTTCGTTGGCGCTGGTGAACAAGGACGATTAACAACAAACCTCAACACATATCTTCGAAAACAATATGGCCTTAAAATTGTACTATATAATCGGAAAGTTTTGGGAAATTACCCTTTGTTGGTCATTTATCTGGAGATGTACGCGCTATGAAGAAGGGCCATTCCCACCACGTCGCCGATTATATTGTTTGTAATTTTAAGGTAGGGTGATTGACAAATGTGTTGAGTGTTTTGTTTGTTAATCGCCTCTATATGTGTATGCATGTTGAACTTCTTTCGCACCGTACGTCGCCAACCGTGCTAATCAGAGGTGCGGGGAAGGACAAGAAACTGACCACTATCAACAGACTCCACTGTTTAACAATCATCTGGCTCTTGCAGCATATAATGACTTAATTGTTATGAGAACTTTACAAACTGGTGAATATTTCAAGGTGGACCATGGTGGCACACAAGATATGGCCTTTGGGACGCTCTACAATACCTCAGACACGACAATTTATCTAATAAAGATGACTGCAGTTGTCTGATTAATTTGTACCTGATGGTGGTTGCTTGTGTTGCAATCCAAACGTCGTATTCCATTATTATTTAATTAATTTTCATTTCCACGTGACTTTACCGAAAGAACCAAAGAGTGATACAACGTTTTATTTAAAAAAAAAAACCTCGTCAGATTCTATTGCTACTCAGCAGTTCTGAACCAAAGTGAAAATTCCACATTGCTATGACGAGAGCCTCTATATCAAATTGACGATTAGTTCAGGCCGATCGAATTTCGGAGCAACCGAGTTGGAATGAGGTAATGCACTAAGTTGCCTTGAAGTTCTACATGGTGTCTTGTGATTCTACTCCTGCATTTGACAGGTACATACAGTAGACATGTATTTCATTATACAACCGGGTTTGCATAACTTCAGTGCTCGACGTGGAAAGATTCTCATCTGATGATTTAATGAGTCATAAGCTATGAGAGGCAGATATGAAGTGGTATAAATATCGCAATGCCGTGAGCTATGAACCCAGCGCCCTGTGTTCGATTCTGCGCCTTGGCTAACAGTCATTTACTCAATGGGCCATATCTCAAATGGTTCTGACCTCCCATCCCCACCCCTTTCACCAACCCCCACTGACCAGTGTGATGAAGTATGGTCAACAGCACCCATGACTGACATGCCGAAGGAGGATCTACATAGCCCCGAGCCAGCTGTAGAAATTCTACAGTCCCTATGCGCGGGTCAGTCTCTCCATGTGACAACCACTGTTGACTTACCATCAATTGTTAGCCACTATATCCACACCAGTGGTATGAGAGCGTGAGTGGTATGATGGCTCGATTGGTATGATGGCACACCAGTGGAATGATGACCTTCGTGGTAGAATAGCTTGAATGGTATGATGGTTTTAGTGGTATGATGGCCTTAGTGGTATAATAGCTTGAATGGTATGATGGTTTCAGTGGTATGATGACACACCAGTGGTATGACAGCTTGAGTGGTATGATGGCTCGATTGGTATGATGGCACACCAGTGGAATGATGACCTTCGTGGTAGAATAGCTTGAATGGTATGATGGTTTTAGTGGAATGATGGCCTTAGTGGTATAATAGCTTGAATGGTATGATGGTTTTAGTGGTATGATGACACACCAGTGGTATGGCAGCTTGAGTGGTATGATGGCTTGGCTGGTATGATGGCTTGAGTCGCGACTCCTGACTGGTATTTGAACCTTGCGACCATCGAATTGAGTTACAACGCCGTGGGAATCTAAATAAAGTGCAATACGCTGCAGTGACAAATGGGGCGCTACACCAAGGGGAAAGTTTACTTCCGTGTGGATAACGTGTCCATCCATTACTGTAGTTGAATAATTGCAGCGTTTTACCACAGAACGTGCAATAGATAGCTGATGGTCCAATTGAAAAGTATTGCCGCAATGAGAATATGGAATTTCCACCAGTGGAATTGTGATTGTGCACATGGTGCAAGCAACGCCAACGCTCATTTGAGCAGGAAATCTTGGACTTTTTATTAGGATTTCAATCACACAGTTACACACGTTTACGAGTTTCGTCATGCAATAAAGTATCCGAATCACAGTCGGTAACGCCAGAATTAAATTTCAGTCCGAAGTTTGATTACAAGTTTGGAAAACCGACTTAGTAGGTGCTTAATAATATTTCTAACATTTACACGTCATGCCACAGATCGAACTACATGGTAATATCTCTGGGTTCAGTGCGCTAACAACTGCGCACTGAACCCAGATATCAAAATGTATTTTTATAGACACCTGTGAGTTATATGATTTAATGGAACTCATTTCACCTGCAGGTGAGTAGCTTTATACATAGTATAGCTCTATAAAGATAGCCGTATGATAAAATACACAAAGGCCGTCTCTGACTGATGTAAAACATAATGATTGTATGGAAGTGTTAGACACCTGACATTTGGTACAGGTTGAGTCAAAGTTCGCATGTGAACGGTTTAAAGGGTATTGAATTCAAATATGTAATAATCGGATTTTCAATACGTTTTTTATGGTCGATGTGTGAAGAGTGTGACGCTGAAGCCGCTAGAAAGTGGGGTAAGTAGACTTTTCGTCAGGAGCTATATATGTCAACCCTAAACTATACACTTCTTTACATTTAGTTGCCATGCATCATTGCTCATGCTGCGTGTGGCGCTGATGCGGTTTACAGCGGTCGACTTTGAATCGGGATCTTAGGGGGTTTAAATCCAGGTCAGGTGGTCGACTTTATCAGCCAATCATCTCCACACGCCGCTGGGGCGATAAAGTGAGTGAACACACCGCTTCGTGCGATCTCAACAGCGGTCGTCCAGTGGATGGATTGGCACCCGAATGTCAACACGTCCCACTCGACGCTCGTTTCACCAGAGAGACGTTGTCACCGTCACTTTTAAAACACCTTGCGATCATTGTCCAAGCAGCGACATTACAGCGGCACACAACGGTTGTCTACTTCAGCAGAATTATTCATTATTTAATCGCTTCATTAACCATTAACGGACCCTTCACCAGGACGTATAGAGGCAACCGTCGGTGGATGTGTGTCTGTTGAATTTAGTTCGCACCGTACATAGCCAACCGTGCTTCATCGGAGGTGCAGAACACTGACTTGGTTAACACAGATTCGGTCAAAATCCCAAAACCCGCTGCTGCACGGGATGCGAGCAGGTGGGACGGGTAAGTGGTAGTTTACATAGACCACGTGGGTTCGTGGACCCATCTGCGGCGAGCGGTCTGCCCTCATGTAATGGGTATTGGTTTTTTTTCTCCCAGTAACTCCAATGTCCTCTCTCGCCCAATAAGTTGAAG
>CM025640.2:8668871-8687758 GCA_014621495.2 Entosphenus tridentatus
CTCTCACACTCACTCTCTCTTTCACACACACACACTCTCACACACACTCTCACACTCACTCTCACACACACTCTCTCTCTCACACACAGACACTCTCTCACACTCATACTCGCTCGTTCACTCCTCTCGTGTCGCACGCATCACACCACAGCAAGCACAGTGAGTACACACACATTCACACACACGCACACTCACTCACACACACACACTTACCTTCACACACTCTCACACACACACTCACAGACACTCTCACACACACACAGACAGACACTCTCACACACTCTCACACACACACTCACTCACACACACACTGTCACACACACTCACACACACACACTCTCACACACACACACAGCCACTCTGTCTCACTCACTCTCACACACACACTTTCACACTCACACATTCTCACACACTCACACACTCTCTCACACACTAACTCTCACACAGACACTCTCTCACACACTCACTCTCACACACACTCTCTCTCTCACACACACACACTCTCACACACACACAGACACTCTCACAGATTCACTCCTCTTGTGTCGCACGCATCACACCACAGCAAGCACAGTGAGTACACACACATGCACTCTCTCAAACACACTCACACACTCACGCAACACACGCGCGCGCGTCGCAATATTCCACGTACGATTTTCGACCGCGTGCGGAATGATCTCATCCGTAAGCCGATTCCGCAACTGTGATTCCTTCACCGATTGGCGGTTTGCGTTTGTTCTGCGTGATTGTGCTGCTACCCACCAGCCCTGGGTGTTAAGTATTCCGCGCGTGCGTGCACGTGGAGTGTTCACATACGTAGGCGCTTGCATGTGGAGTGAACACAATGCGCTTGTTGTGAGCAAACATTTATTTAGTAGCGCCCTGTGTCACTCATTCGTATAGACCGCACACTGTAATTGTATTGACGTTGTTGTGTGCGTCTTCTTGTACTCGATGACTGTATCATACAGGCTGCTTGTAGTCACACCGCACCATCTGTGGCTTTAAGTATTCACTCTTCGGACGATGAGATCGTGCGTCACACACACCGCCACTCACAATAGCGTCGCTTTCGCCGCGTGTCCTGTGCGTTCACTCGATTTTCCATGTACGTGGTATCAATGTACAGCGTCAATATCTGGAACATGGTTCGCAAAAACAATATCTGAGTGCAAAGATCTTAACGTGTGCACGCTTGCGGCCACGCACGTGTTCTCGAATCGATGCCCAGCATTTGCATTTTTTTTTATATAAATGTGTTATTCAGGGTATGTGTATGCCCATAAGCACGTGTTATCGTTTAATCGATACATACGTCCTTTGGTACAATCGCAGTTCACCCCGAGACATGTAGGGGAATGTTCTCTGCATACAACAGTACTCACTGCGTGCCTACAGATGAATTCTCGTTTTATTTAAATCAATTTTGGATTTTATTTTTTTCGTTTTCTAATTAATTTCCGTCTGCCCCTCCCCCCTATCCCCCTTCTCCCCCTCCAAGGCACCGTGTAGAGAATTGTCGTGAGTACAGCGACGAAGCACTTATATTACTAATGAGGCTTCCGTGAACGTTCGAAAGCAAACTTCTTGTCAGACATCCACCTCCCTTGCGCCGAGTCCAAGACGGAGCCCCGAGCGTGATTCCTCGACTGACGAAGCGCAGTGAGAGAGAGAGAGGTAAGTGCTTCACTTGTGTGTCTTCTCTCTGTCTACGACGAACGCTTTGCCCTGCACAAGTGAACATCTTTGAATGAGGTGAATGCATTGGCAGTGGGGTTTTTTTTCCTCTCTCATGCCGTTTCAGTCATTTCACACTAAAAAAAAAACAGAGAAAGTTTTTTTTTTCACTTGAATCTTGACTTAAAGCTTTCGTGACTGCAATAATGAATGTTCTTTGTGTCTTTCGGTAAAGTCACGTAGGTAAAACAAATAATAGATCACGACGTTTGGATAGCCAGAGAAACTCTCTATCCCACCTGAGGACGATTGCTCGTGTGGCGATCGAAACGTCGTGATCTATTATTTTTTCTACCTACGTGACTTAATGGATTCTTGCAGTCACGAAAGCTTAAAATCAAGTTTAATTTATTTGAACCTATCTACGTGACTTTACCGAAAGACCCACAGAATATTATTTAACTTGAATAGGTGCTAAAGGGAAACTATCATGTGGCTCTCAAGCCCATGCTTGCCAGAAGCACACAACCGTATAACTCAAACGCATATCTGGGTTTAATCTCCTAAGCCAAAGCTTAAACTTAGTTCGAGACCTGCCTATAGTGGGAACCACAGCCTTCAATGTTATCCCTAAACCAAGTCTCGAAGCTTAGTGTATAGCACGAGATAGCATTTTAAATATAACCCTCAAAACTAAGCTTCAACCCAATCCAACGTTTCTTGCACTTAAATACTCAGCAATATTCATTCTAGCCGTAATCCTAGCTGCAGCAATACAAATAGCAATACAACACACGTCTTCCGTGATACTCATTGAAGACGTCACACTGAACAATATTTGCCAAATACAACGGCTGACCTTTATTATGAATAGCACCGTAGCGTTCAAAAATATGATGTGATTACCACTTCAGCGAATGCGGTACAGCGATGGCCATGTTCAAGAGCACTTTTGAAAGTTTCCCTCTTTATTTGTTTGACCTCACACCGGTGTGCCTTAATCAGGGGACTGCCAAGATGTCGTTCTTATACGAGCTGTCAGAAGCATTCGAAACGTCACGTGAAACGTGCCTGCACGTTCGCATTCATGGCAATGTGTGTGCGTTTATTTTCCATTCCAAAGTAGCCGCTTTATTAATACTGCGTGACGTTACAGTTTATTATTCGTGCAGATAGGAGCCTCAAATGTTGCACTATAGATCAGGGAGTTCTTTATTTCACGCATCTCCTTCTAAAAAAGCTTTCCGACAGGGACATTAAATTTGGACTTTTAATGAATGCCCACCAAACATACAAAATAGGGCAAATTCTATTGGTAAACATACACCTCCAGATGAATACACGGTTCGAAATAGTAAAACGGATCCCACTGCAGTATACTTACGGTAAATTCGAAACTTCAGTGTGTAATCTGCGTAAATCCCCAGTCAGAGTGATAGGAAACCGAGAGAAAGAGAGAGACAGAGCGATGTGGACATCAGCTTATAATGACTTGTATCATGCCGCAGAATTTTCCATCGCCATGTCATATGTCATTATTATTGTGTTAAGCCGCGCTCTGTATTTCGAAGGCTAATTGTAAACGCGCCTCCGTTCACCAGAATGCACGTTGGCCTGGCTGACCGAATTGATTTCATTGATTGGGCCGCATGCTGGACGCACAGGCGACGGTGCCACCATTTAAGCTGCGGCGGTAGTTTCTTCAAAGGAGGGCCGCATACTTTTTTTGACATCGTTTAAGAAAAAAAAAGAATCGCTTTTTTTTTCCCCCTCCTCTCTTCCGCCGGTGACACGCGCGGACGGGAAAACCTTTCGGTGCGCTGCGTTCGCGTTACACAGCGACCAATATCATCCATAATACAGGTTTGTTGGGGCTAGATCGCGTAAATATATACATGTGTCGTTAAACCCGCCACCACCCGACACAGCCAATTAGTAAGGGTTGTCACGTGAACAGAACGTGTCAATTCGTCACTAGTACAGCACACCGGTGTGTTGGAGAGCAGAGCCACAACATTTACAATCTGAGTACGACGTTCTGCCAGTTACAAAGTGTGTGCGTAGCCTTCTGCATTGGCGGTATTAGAATGCGTCAAGTTTAACCAAGTCAAAATATGTTAACTAAAGCAAATGCATGCCCACTTAGCTTTACAACTTTGAGTGGTGTCTTCAGTGCAACGCAGATTGGATTTACATCAACTAATTGGTTTTCATTATACTCGAGGTGACTTCTCCCACTGAGGTGGGCTCCTTGCCAGGATATACGTATCGCCTGCTGTGTAAATAAATAGAGTATCTCTTTGTTAGCTTAGATAGATCGTCTCTTGGGGTCAAGTGCTGTTAGCACTCCGTATAGAAGTTTGCTTTAAGTGAGGGCCTAATTACATTTCTAATAAATTACGTAATTAAAACTAGAATGCAGTCCTTTGTCAGTCCACAGATGGGTGAGGTCCTCCTCGTGCCCTGTTGGTCATGCGGGTTGTTTGACTATACTTCACCCTACTGGCCATTGCATGTCGGTGAAGTCTAAGGGACCTTCAAATTAATTGCGTGCCACTCATGCTCGCCATGCCTGGGAATCAAACTCGCAGTGCGCTAACGACGAAACTATCACAGTCAACATGTTTACAGATACATCGCAATCCGTGCGTTTACACGGTGAAACTCCACTGAGCTTCATGATATATTTCACAAGGCAATCACGGGCATTCACAGTTATTTTGACAATTTAGTTTTGCGTAATTAATGTATTACTTGGAATCCAGACGATTACACCAGCACACATTTTCCCAATTTTGCAATTGGCGATTGTTCCGGAGTACTTAATAACTTAAATAATTTACACTCCTTTGTAAATCCACTGCTGGATGAACGCATATTGCTACCTCTCAGTCACCTGAGTTGTCTGAGCATACGATACTACACCGGTCATTGTGGGTTGAAGAAAGTTGTAGGACAGTGAGTGTTTGGGTGGGATCAGGGGCTGCGGTGGAGCAGAACCAGTGCATCTGTCACTCGCCACTGATGCTTAGCCATGGCTGGGAATTCAACTCAGGTTACCGGGTTCACGGCGAGGTGCGTACATCACTACATCACTCCTCCATCCGTCAACACTCGCATCAACTGACCCTGAACCAGGTTTGAGAAACGCCAAGGTTTTCTCGTCATAGAAAGTATACGTAACGTGATGGTAAGGGGCGATAAGGGAGGCTGGGGCAATTACCGTCCTGTCCACAACATGCCCTTTACGTGCGATGTGGCCTTAGTAGGTGCTAGCGAAGATACCTTAACCCAACAGTCTGTAAGACTCAACTGGGTTGTTTGCCGGGATGTGGCGGCTATGCATGCCTGTAATCCACTACTGTGGAGGCTAGGCTTCATGACGTAGGTGTCCAGAAACTCCCTTCCCCTTGGGACCCGCAGTTGTCATACCCTGGCTTACCAGGAGATGGCAGTACAATCTTGGACTAATCTCCATCTGTTCCATCTGCACGGGATAGGGTGTTGCCCTGATGCCTACGTGAGATGTATCTGGGTACTCCAGTTTCCCCGCACACATATACACACTTATTCGCTGACAACACCTTAATATATATAAAGGATGACAGAGCTTGGGAGGAAATTTGGTGCCAGCTCGTAGCGTGGCTGCTGCCTTGCCGCATGTCTGTATTTCCTCGTGGAAAATCACCGGTGGTTGTCCTGGGGAAGAGATGGGTTTTAGGTAATTGGTAAGATACATTGATCGAAAATCCATTGCAAGGAGGAAACTGGGGTGCAAACAAAGTATGGTATAAACATATAATTTGAATGAAACAAAATAAAACCTGCTGCAGTGTTTTCCGTGATCATCCGTATCATCTGGAACCAGACACTCGAGAGAGAAACCTCACAATTTACATCACGACAATTTTGTGGATTAAAGTTGTCTGCCATCTTATCCTCGCCAAACAACTGCTGCACTTAGTGTCAGACTAAATCCGCGTCATTTGAAACGCTTACAAATAACGCCCTCGCACATTTGACGTACGTGCAATGACGTAAGGGGCGCACATTTGGTGGTAGAGGAAATAAATTGCGGCTGCGCCAGCGCTCGACACCTGTCAACACCACAGTGTCGTCCCCGTGTCAGTCTGGGTGTTGCCTCTGTAAACCCCAACTCGGGGTCAAAGTGTGCAAAGGGTCACCGCGCCGCCCGATGCCATCGATGCCACCACACTCCGCTGCCAACGTTGGCACCGTCGATTAGTCAAGGGTCGGCCCTTCCACTCTCTCACCATCCAGGCCGCGGTGTCTCACTTTGGTCTCCGGCCTCTGGGTGCCAGGCCATTAGCCGCGACCTCCGATGAGCACGGTTGGCTGCGTACGGCGCGAGAGAAGTTCAACAGCAACAACAACAACAGCCGTCATTCGCCAATAAGTGGTGGTGACGTCGCCACGGCGCTTGTGCCATGCTAGGTGCACTGTAATGCCATGTAAAGTGTCGAACGCCCGCTGGCAGGAGGTCACGGGACAGACCCAGGTGCCATTGGTTGACTGACCGAGATGACTGGCAGATGCACTACCTGTGCCCCCTACTGTGCCAACTCGTTGTGTTTTAGCCGCCAGGTGCTCCGCAGTTGTTGTTGTTGTGAGCATCACAACAACAACAACAACATCTGCCCTCCTGTGTCCGGCACGCATCTTGCATCCCATCGCAATCTCGCCGATTCGGTCCACGGCGCTTTTCTTGCCGCGTTGTGTTACGAACTTCCAAGTTGCTTAAACTATCTTGTTATGAGATCCCGAGCTAATTGTTGCCTGCAGTTATGTTCGAGAAAGAACAAGGGGTCATTTTCTAGTTGCTTTGTTAACATTTGATGATGACCTATGTAACAACACAAGCATTACTCCTGCATGAAATATCCTTTTCTCGTTGCGAACGTTGACCTCTGCACTTTTAAAGCGGTTTACGTAGTCCACTGGAAGCATACAAGCGGATTTAAATATATACGTCCCTTAATGTAAAAAAAAAGATCCCAAAAACTATTCCTACTTTCAGCCCACGTAGATTACCGATGCAAGTCCCGTGAGAGAGAGCATCAATTGAGACGGGCAGGGCACACAGTATGGAAGATAAGAGCGAGCAACAAACCTCGTTGAGAGTTATTGATTTTGTTAGCTCATAGCTCCAGCGAATGCTACTTGTTTTAGGCTGAGTTCACATAAGAGAGGCCCATGTTCATATGATCTGACATCAATAGCTGCTTGTTTTTATGGCCAGGAATCAAACCTCGGTGGCTGGGTTCAGAGAACGGCGGGGTAAACACGACTCTCAACAGTAAACAAAGACAAAGATCCCCCATATAGCCGTTAACAGACTATTGGGGCAAGTGCTGTTAGCGAGCACCTGTGAAGGCCGGCACGGCACACGAGGCAATGGGTGGCCAGCACCACGCCTGGCCACCCTTTGTCTCCCTCGTGGTCACGTTTACACACCGCACCAGGTACTCATTTGAGGCTGAGTCAACCTCGAGGAGGCCCAGGACCGGTTCAGTTTATCGCCACTGGTGTTGACCGTGAGCGGCAATTGAACTCGGGTTCACGGGCACGTAGCGGAGTGCGCTAACCGCTGCGCCACCGCTCCCCACTAGGCACTCACACGCGCACACTCGATGTTTTCATTCAGTTTAGCAAAAAAGAGATAAGCAGACAGTACGTCTCCTTCATACACCTGTCTGTACACGTGACATAAATCACACTCTTCTTTACACAACCCATTGGCTAACGCAGCCTGCCGCGAGCGAACAATTTCAACAGCATTGATTCGGTACAAGCAAAACTCTGGACTCGGTTTCCACACACAGTGTCTCATCAGCAGAACCACGCTTTGCTTGAATCAATGATGGTACAACTGTATTCATCTTCTTGGTTCTTTCGGTAAAGTTACGTAGACGTCACGTAGACGTCACTTTACCGAAAGAACCAAGAAGACGAATCCCTGCAGTCACGAAAGCTTTAATTCGAAAATTAAAACTTTATTCAGTTTAGATGAGCACAAATCGCACGCGCGAGTTTGTGCATGCGGTCGGGCGTGCGTGCGTAGCGTGTGTGTGTGCGTCGACTCAGCCTCAAATGAGTACCTGGTGAGATGTGTAGTGAACATCGCCACTGGAGAGACAAAGGCGGCCGAGCGTGGTGCTGGCCACGCACCCCCTCGTGTACCGTTCCAGCCTGTATAGGCGCTCGCTAACAGCACTTGCCCCAACGGTCTGTTAAGGCTATACGGGGGATCATTGTTTGTTGTGTGTGTGTGTTCGTGCACGTGAATGCTTGCAGTTTATTTTCAGTTTTAATGCACAGTTGGGCTAACAAAAGTAGCCTCATACAGTAAATGAATAGCTGAACAGCACCCTGTACGTGTTTGGTGCTTGTGAATGAATCGCGTGTCGGGGCAGCCTTTTGTGTTCCGTTGCAATGTACAGCGTTGCCTCTTTGTTCACAGATCACTCACGGTGTTATGCTATTCTCAATGCCCGAACGGCTAAGCGGCACGCATTAGGAGCTACATTAACTGCTTCTGCCGAAGGCTGCCGACATTAATGTTCAGGTTCCACCGTCATCAAGCCTCTGCGTATAATGACACCTGCAGTTAAAATCCAGAGGCTCGAAATGGCAAAGTGTCCATTAGAAGTGATACCCTTATTTTATCGTCAAAATTATTTCGATTTTTTTTTTCGTTTTGGTGTGAAGAGGTTTTTGTGCTTTTAATTGTCATCGACAACGATCCTCTGCATAGTTTTACGAAGCTGTAGAGACCAGCCTGTTTGTGAGCACCTATTTATGCCTGCACAGCACACATGGGGAGTGGGTTATGGCTAGCACGACACTCGGTCATCAATGTATCCCGATGCTCACACAATATACCAGCTACTTGTAGGCTGTCAAGCTATTTCAATGTAAAACTACATGGCAGCAGAAACACACGCTACATTTGGTGGTGGAGCGGGTTTTTTTTTGTTCCCCTAACCTTCACATCAAACGTCTTTACTTGAACAACCTTCAGAGTGGGCAGAGGTCAAATTAGGTTACGGTCGAGATGCCACCACATCGGATGCTCTTGCTACCACCACACCTTTACATCACTCCGTTCCTTCTGCCAGGTCCCATGCATGTCTTAGAGTATCCAACCATAGAGCTTTGGGACAGTGGTCCTCAATTTTTGAAAATATAAATGGTAAATGTCGTGGTTTCACGCTTCAACACGCCAGTGGGCTAAAGCAGTGAACTATTTGTCTTTTGTCAACATGACACTTTTTTGCTGATTGGCCGTGTCGGGTGGTGGAGGGTTATGACACATTTATAAATAACGCGATCTAACCCAAAAACGTTGATTATGAATAAATTAATTAACTAAACAAACTGTATTTTTTTACCAGGTAAAGCCCACTCATCTGTATAGCTATTTTTCAGAAGCGGCTTGGCTACAGATGATAGCCCAACAAAGTAATTTATCACGTGGACATTTATAGCAGCCAAATACTCTAAACGCATGTTGATTCTAAATGTGGAGAGAGAACCCAGAGGAAAATCCACGCGACCATCACGGGAGGAGAACACGCACATTCCAAATATACAGGCGTCAGGGTCGGGATCAATCGCACGACTACCTGTATACCAGGTGATGGTAGTTAACATCTCGCCAATCAAGACCCCTGGTATACACAGCACAGCCTCTTGAACTGCCTTCGCATCCCCATCAGCAGCGGCCACCCTTGGTTTGAGAACGGCTGCTTTGGGCTCTTCCCCACCGGCACACCAAAACACGAAGGGCCCTCTCCCCAAAAGCCCGTCTGGGCAAAACATATTCCGAATCCCATCCACCTTGAAAATTAAGGGCAAACATTTAATTCACGTTGGATATTCATTTCCACGCAGTCATTCGTGAGATTTGTCACGAATGAGAACGTGCCGCAATCCTGAGTTGGCTTACCAATTTCAGACTCTGTTTGTTCGCGGTGGTGGCTCAAGTACGGTGACGCAAGCATTAGTTGCCACCCGTACCACCTCAGCCTCTCCTTACATGTTGCCCACGTTAGCGTGCCGTGCATTATTATCATTATTGCGCAGGTGTGCCCAGAAAGTGTAAAAAAAAAAAAAACCAGCCAACCTTATTCCATGACGACCCAACGCAAGAACTCCGTGTTCGCAGCTAGCTGCTGTGGACTATCTTGGCATGGCTGCACAGATAGCTAAGGTGTCATTAAGCACCCCCTGTATGACAGCATTTGTCTTGACGACGAGCCAACTTTTTTTCTCCTCATATCTCTAAACCCTGCAGACCCTCATCATGCCCCCTCCGTAACATCTCCCCCATCCATTATGACCTTGACTCATGCTCTGCTGAAAACCGTATCAGCACACGAGTAACCTCTTGCTTTACGTATTACGAGGACACGATCTCCCTGCTGCACTTCATGCTGACCTCCATCACCTTCAAACTCCAAATCAAGTGAATAAACATGAATAACTAAAATGATACGTTTGGTGTTTCACACCGTTTTTATAGCCAAAGGCATTAATACAACTGCCGTTTTGTGCTTGGTCTCGGGTCCGTCCCCGCACCTCCGATTAGCACGATTGGCTACGTACGGTGCAAAAGAAGTTCAACATGCATATGCACGTACTTCGTGAGACTTCCAGCCTGCTGGGTAAAGAGGTGGCCATGAGGTGGCAGTACAGCAAGTGAGGGACCAAGATGGCGTTGCAGATTTCCTTACAAGTGTTATCCCCATGTATTTTTTACGGGTGGGTATGTGGGGGTGGAGATCGTAGTTTCCTTCCACATACAACAACAAAAACCAAGTACAATTGTCTTCCTACACCTCTGTCGGTGTCTCTTTGCCAATGGTGGAAATTCCACATTCCTTGGCTGGGGGGTCAGCGTATCCATAGGACAACCATTGGAGACTCATACGAGGTGCTGTGCTTCACAACGACTATTGTCTGCCAGTAGGGGGGGGGGCGATGTTGCCCTGTGGTTTTACGCAGTTAGGACATTTTCGAGAGATTTTTTTTGTTATTTTGTACTTTTTTCTTTCGAATGACGTCATGGGATCCCTAACGTCCACTGTGAAGCAGACGGTGTGGGTGTAAGTTTTCGCTAATTTCTATACCGGCAGTATTCACCAGGGTGGCTGCTGAATTCGAACTGCAAAACGCGCTACCACGTGGCTTTCAATGATGCTGTAAGCAAATTGTAATTGGTGCACAGGGGTCATCTATGTTGGGAGCCCCTAACATCTGTGAAAAAGAGCTTCACAGCTCATCAGATTCCTTCAGTATAAATATGATTCTGACGGTGGTGGAAATTCCACGTTTCCAATGGCGGATGAAACAACGACAACTGTTGTCTCTGAAGTGGGACTTGTATTTATAAACTCCCGAAGCGATGATGAGTCAATTCATGACCAGGATGTGAACTTATGTACAAGAGAGCACTGCTACTGCAGTGCTGCTCGGCTGGTGATAACCACGTTGATTAACAATCAAAACGTCTCAATGTGTTACTTACGTGAGCAAAAGTGGCAGGACTTGCATCCACAGACAGCCATCAACATTTGCTGGAACTTTACATATTCCCATGGTGGAGGTCAGTTACTCCATTAGGGTAACCACTATACTCTTCGGTTCTTTTTCGGTAAAGTCACGTAGGTAGAAAAATAATACAAAATATAAATAATATATCACGACGTTTCCATCGCAACACAAGCGGTCGTCCTCGAGCGGAAAAAAAATAATCCAGCAGTCGAACTGCTAAATCAGCGAGAGAGCTGTTACAACAAGGTTATATAGGTTATACATATAAGTTAAACATATATTACCTCTTGTTGTAACAGCTCTTTCGCTGGTTCAGCAGCTCCACTGCTGGATTATTTTTTCCATCCGAGGACGACCGCTTGTGTTGCGATCGAAACGTCGTGATATATTTTTTTTAATTTTGTTAAATTTTTCATACCTACATGACTTTACCGAAAGAACCAAAGAGTGTGGATTCCTGCGTTCACGACAGCTTCAAATCAGGATAACCACTATTATAATTCACGATTAGTTTCCTTTGGGTTAAGATTGTATAGGCACAATGCAATTTGTTAACGATACCAACACGAATTAGCCCAACCAAGATAATAAAGAAGCATAATATTGGTCATGAAAGGCGACGTATGAAAAAAATAGCACTCATTATTTCGTTCACAATATATACTGTACGATACTTGAAATTGGGTTTGTAAGCATCACAAAATCGTCTGCTGATATTGACGTAACGGCTTATTCAATCGAATTACGCACACATTTCCTCTTGGAACAATTACATTTAACGTTCGAGGAGACATTCCAATTGTGCGTCGTTAACCGACAGGCGAGATACAATCGTAGAAATCCACGGCTTCCCCTTCTGACGCTCCGCGCGTTAACTGGCGGTGCATTTTCCCCGCGACGATTGTCAACGCGCGCGTCCTGTTTGTGTACGTCTTGAAGCATCGTGCTTCAAAGCACGCGCCCCCTGAAGCTGGCTCGCAGCCAACCGGAGGGATGAGACGCTGAAAAGAACAACTCACTCGCGACTGCTTTTTGCTTACCGAGTACGGACGCCTTAGCCGTCAGGTTAACATCTTGCCATTGTGGCGGGATGTTGACTCCCTCGCCTGGTATACAGGAGGCCGTTGGGTCGATCCCAACCCTGACGCCTGTATATTTGCAGTTTGTATGTTCTCCCCGTGATCGCGTGGATTTTTCTCCGGGTCATCCGGTTTTTCTCTCCACATTTAAAATCAACAACACGCGTTTAGAGAATTTGGCCACATTCAATTTCCACGTGATAAGCCACTTCGTTGAGCTATTATTCGTGACCAGGCTGCTTCTGAAAAAGAGTTTAGTTTTAGTTTTAACCATCATGAACTTGAAGTGGGGCTTTCCTTCGTTAATTACTCTGCAACGGAGTGATTGGAGGAAATGTACGCGGAATTTTTTTTAATCCGGTGTGATAGAGTGATGCTTCTTATGGTTATTTTTTAAGGTAAAGGTGCAGCCCTGCACTTCCTTGTGTCAGGCCAGGCCAGCAGAAGAACTCCCCACTTTGCTCACAGTGCGTGCTCTGAACAGATGTTGCCTCTTTACAGTCTGTAATGCAGCCCTGCAGCTTCAAATTGACACAGCCTGTGCGCATTTAATGTAAATCAATTCATGGATCTGTTTTTGACCGTTTTTTCCCCGGTATTCCTTCATAGAAAAAATAGTTTCATCCATCAAGTGTCAACACATATTCCCTGAGTTTGCAAGCCAGCGCATTGGAAAGTGCAGTCTCTAAATATGTCATTCATTCTGGCTGCCCTCTCTCTGCCCTGAAGAAGAACCATTGCATCAGATATTTCATCCTACTTTATTTTCGTATAAGGCATTGGTGATGACGTGTAGAGGTTTTGCGTTTGGCTTTGTGCTTGTACAGCAATGGCAACACAATGTCTATGGAATTTTTTTTTATTAACTCACATTGTTCTGTACATTTGCCATGAAATGTTAGTCGATGTCAGTAACTGCTGGGTTTCTCAAATTTAAATTGGCACGATAGGGATGCGATGTTAAGCCATTCTGCTACCGGTCAGTAAACTAGCAAGCGCATTAATATATTGTTGCTTTTTTTGTTTTAAAATGAAGGCATTTATAAAATAATAATTATTTGCTCTCTGCTATTAAAATGTTCATTACAGATTTTCCACACTTTGGGGAGAATGTAGGTGTCATGAGTTGAATTGCAGAATTAACCAAGGCATTCTATAAAGGTCATGTCTAACCATGCCCACCACTGTCAGTTACAAATCAAAGCATCTCCCTGCCCATATGGGTCATCGGGCAGCACTCCTCTCCATTGATGGCTTTGAGACAGAGGTGGACATTCCACATTCCCATGGCAGGGGGTCAGTCTCTCAAGAAGGTTACCACCGTTGAATTTCTACAAAGTTGGTTATTCATTTTGATCACACCGGGACGAGTTGATGCTCAACTCCAATATTAGCCTGTGGCCTTTCGATCACGCGTCGAATATGCTTGCCACTCTAGTAATAATTATAATCCAGTGCACTTGGTATTAGCACCATTCTTATAGTGGAAGGCAATCAGACTGCACTCGCCTGCTTCAAAGACACGCATAGTCTGCCAGTCGGAGGCAATGCCGCTACGTGCTTTCACCCAATATAATTACTTTTTGATAATTGTTTTTTTACCCTTTTATCTGGCAACAAAACTGACACATTTTTTTTACAAGGAGTCATGTTTGCATGGACCACAACACCTGCAGTCATAATGCAAACAAAAAACACAACTCTGATAATGTATGTACTGTCCTTGAAGTTGATTGGTCCACACCCGAGACAGCTTTCCTTAGAGCCTAGTCTCACATGGCGTTGGACCAGATGACGCCAAAAGGCGCACAACATGACTCCTTGTAAAAAAAGGTGTCAGTTTTGTTGCCAGATAAAAGGGTAAAAAATAAATTATCATATTTTTTACTGGCAAATAAGGTTCCAATGGTGCGAATTACTTTGTGTTTGTTTTCAAAATGCAGCACACTTTGAGGGTCGTGACGCCGGTACCCTTGTCCGAGTCACGTCGCGGGATCTTCGGCATGCGGACGGCGCGCGGCATTGGCGTGGTCGGTGCAGCCGCCGCATTAACCGGGGTGGGGCTGGGGGGTGGGGCTGGGGGGTGGGCCCAGCCCAGGGGTGGGCCCAGCCCAGGGTGGGTGGGCCCCCATGGGGTGGGGGTGGCGGGGTGGGCCCCCCCCGGGGGGGGCCCCCCCCCCCCGGGGGGGGCCCCCCCCCCCCCTCCGCGGCGACGCGCAACGAAAATCACGCGGCCACTTCGGTCCGCGCCACCGCCGCTGTGACGTGCAGGGCGATGGCAAAATGCTCGCTCGCTGCCTTTTTAAATACACGTATATTTGCGCGAGCGGGGCACAATTAAAAAGTTAATGTGTGAACCTCGAGTGCTCATTCAATGTTGCACTGTGCTGTCGTGCGTCCGTGCCAACGGTTTATTAATGGCACGTGAGCGAAGAGGCTCTTATCGGCGCAGGAACCAGCGTATGGAATGCTAATTCTACCACATACTTGCCGCCGTATCTGCCTAACCACGAGACGCGTGATCGCCACCGATATGGGCATTGTAGGTAGATAATGGAACCCTCAAAGTATACGACTGGTTGTGAAAAAACGAATAAAAAACACTTAAACAAATCGCACGAGATTGATAACGTCAAGTCACTGAAGAGTTTTTGACTGTTTATCAAGCTCCCTCGTTTTATTCTTTCAGAAGAGGAAAGTGGATAGAGACGACTGCAATTATGAGACAGAGAGAGAGAGTGGAGAAAGTGTGTTTGGGTGCGTGTGGCAAGTCGTGCTCACAATAGCGCAGAATCTTTTGAGCAAAAACAATTTTACTCAACGAACATGAGCACAGCGTTGGTGCTCATTTTCACTGGTAGCTATGGGTGGAAATTCCACATTACTAGGGCAGTAGGAAAAAAACTAAATAATCAAACTTTTTATGGAGGGGTTTTTCCCTACATGCAATTATTGGTGAGCAGTGAAACGATGTAAATCCACAAGGGATCTATTGAGAGTTCAAATGTCATGTAAGGAATCACGAGACAAACTTCACAAAGTCTTCACATTCAAATCTGGATATAAGCCTCTGGCAAGCACAGTTCTTGTATAGCCAACACGTGTTTACGTTACACTGGGGAGGGGAGGCAAAGGGCGACTTCTGATGTAAGCACACCTGTTTGGATATAAGCACAGCTGGCCTTGCTTAGATAGGGGGTGTTCGTTTATCCAGCTTCTACTGTGTTCATTGTGTAACGACGTCTAAAACAATCTAGATCGAAAACTCGTGTCTTTCGAACTGCTTTTGTGTTTAGAGTGTCGTCCTTCCCCGCACCTCT
This sequence comes from Entosphenus tridentatus, assembly GCA_014621495.2. Classification (NCBI taxonomy): domain Eukaryota; kingdom Metazoa; phylum Chordata; class Hyperoartia; order Petromyzontiformes; family Petromyzontidae; genus Entosphenus; species Entosphenus tridentatus. The sequence continues at coordinate 8,684,527 of CM025640.2, forward strand.
GATTAGCACGGTTGGCTACGTACGGTGCTAAAGAAGTTCTACATGTGCACGGACTTCGTGAGACTTCCAGCCTGCTGGGTAAAGAGGTAGCCAGGAGGTGGCAGTACAGCAAGTGAGTGACCAAGGTGGTGTTGCAGATTTCCTTACAAGTGTTATCCCCATGTGTTTATTAGAGGTGTGTGTGTGTGTGGCGGGGATTGTAGTTTCCTTTCACATACTATAAAAAACAAGCCCAGGTATCTTACTACACCTCTGTCGGTGTCCCTTAGCCAATATAGGAAATTCCACATTCCCAGGCTGGGGGTCAGTCTATCCATAGGGCAACCATTGTAGACTTCCCACAAAGTGGTGCTGCTTTTATGGACCCTTGCACGAAACCCCCCACCCGCCGATTGCTAATTGAGGGCCCTTACCAACCGCGCCAGCTGACTGAATTCACCATCTATGACGAGAGACGGTACATTTACACCATCTGTAGCGCTTGTCAGGAGGTCGTTTCCTGCGATTCCCTGCAGCACAACAATGCACTACTCCTCAAGATCTGGCAATGCCAACAGCGGAAGTGGTGGCCTGTGCAGAGAATTGAGTAAAGACCCACATTGGGTTGGACAGGAGACGCAACAGAGAATAACATCTATGACGACGGGCTTAATGCTGGAATGACATTGAGAGACAGAGAAGAGAGGAGCACGCGGGTTGGAGGAGGCGATGGTCAAGAATAACAAGGGAGTGGACTTCCACTGAGCACATGGAGCAATGAAATCAGCTCATGCGCAGGTGCCAGTTGGATTATTGGATTGCATGATCATGGGGGGGGGGGGGGGGCCTTCATCCAGCAGTGGGATTTAGCATAGCAGATGATGATGATGACAGATGCAGTTTTTTAACTACACAACAAAACATCCCATTGCAGGACATTCCTTAAAACAACACAAAACCTCCATCACCCAGCGAGGATTAATAAGGACTATGAATGATTATTTAAGTTGTCTATTTTAACAGTTCACGCTCGGTTTATAATAAGCCACGGGGTGGATTTTTTCGTAGGTTCCATTCTCTGCACGTGACCTTCATCACTGCCAAAATCCTGCATTGTTATTGTGGTACCCCCCAAAGACAAAGATCCCCCGTATAGCCTTCAAAAGACTGGTGGGGAAAGTGCTGTTAGCGAGCACAACAACAACCGCCATTCGCCACTAAGTGGCGGTGACGTCACCACGACGCTTGTGCCAGGCCATGTGCACCTTGAGGCCACGTGAAGTGTCGAACACCCGTTGGCAGGAGGTCACGGGGTAGACCCAAGTGCCTCGGGTCGACTGACTGAGATGACTGAGATGACTAGCTGATACACCACCTGTGCACACACACACCCCCACACACACCCCCCCACACACCCCCCCCCACACACCCACACACACACCCCCCCACACACACACCCCCCCACACACACACCCCACACTCGTTTCACTCACGCCCAGCAAGGTGCAGGAATTTCCGCCCGTTCCAGCGTTCGTTCGCCTGTACCTGCCGCGTTAAAGCCCTCCGCTTATTCACGACGGCATCCAGGGTCAGCGCACGTGAGCTTTTGTTTTAAGTCAATGAGCAATGAATTTACATGAGTGTTTTCTTTGACGTAATTGTATGTGTATATATTTTTTTTTCCAAATTAGGAGAGGCATTTGCGTGAGCCCGTAAGTGCACGAAGTTAGTATTTTTTTGCCTGTCCTCTGGAGCTTACATAAAATAAAAATTAACCTTCAAAATCTGCCTGCCATTGGCACCGCGGGTTAATAATCCACAGACTAAACTACGCAGTCCCTTTGGACGGCGGGGCGGCGGGGAGACTCGGGGGAAATGGTTTAAATTCACGTGAATGGTAATGCGCTATCTTTAATAATTAACAGGTTTCATTTCAAACCTAATAACCACCGCGAATGCCGACTCGGATTGAATGAGGCGGTGGAATTTTGGACCGAACCGTGGCTCCGCGGCTGTCTCCACCACGCGATCGCGAGGGTTGGATGTCCACTGTCTGATTGCAAGTCCACTAAACGAGTCGTGCAATGGGAAGCCTACGAAGAGGCGCTTCGTGCCGTTGCATTGCTAGTTTACCCCCCCCCCCTTCCTCCCGTACAATAATTACATAAGCACAGGACAACTCAACAATTCATTTTACCAGCTGCGACAGTAAGCACGGAAGAATGCGCTGCATGGTAAATGCGTTTCCACGCCCCCCTTTCAACCAAAGCTTAAAATTACTTGAATCCTGCACTCTGTCTTATTACGCGGTGCGATTTGTTCAAATTAGCCCTTTATTATCGCCTAATTGGACAAGGCAGTATCTGGGGTTTTTTTTTTTGGCGAATAAATTAGGAGCGCCAATGATTTTTGTACTGATGATTTAATGCTCGCACCCTATTGGGAAGCTTAAAGTGGCAACGTATGTGTCACGACAAAAACAGAGGGGGCACTGTTTGTGTCGAGCAACTTTTTTTTTGCATGCCCTCCCCCCCCCGTTCTCTAATCAGTTGCGTTTTCTCGACGATAGCGTAATCGTCTCCTAGATGCGAGGCTTTCGAAACACGAAAGCAGACAATTGCTTAATTATACGTGAATCGTCGCGAATTCTGTGTCGTTTAATGCCGACGGGGTGTTCTAAATAAATTGCCCACAGATGTGTGGCTGGGGGGGGGATGATGTGCTGAAACATACAATTTAAATCACTCAGTTTGTTTTGTATGATAAGGTTTTATGAGTTCTTAAGCCATGCCATCGCTATCAATTAAATATTCCTCCCATTGCGCCTGTGAATCCCAGACAAGCAAAGCAGTAACCAGCAATTACGGTTTACAGCACATGCACGTGGCATGCTCATTCCAGCTTGCATGGACTGTTTGTTACAAGTGCAGTTCGCAAAGTCCCGACTAAGAAAGGCGCTTTGACGCAACACCTGTGCTGATGTACACACTAAAAAAATCACACAAGGTGCTCAGTCTTGGCTTGGTTGACTCGGGAGCTGGGCCTTGGGTCAAATTTAATTACAATTTGTCATTGGCTGTGTGGCCAGAGATTAAACTTGGGTTAATGAGATCATAGTGTTCGGACCAGAGCTGGAAATGGGAAGGGATTACTGGGGGAACTCATAAATGATTGTCTCCACCCACCAACTAGATCTGGACCATATGCGAGGTCTGAGAAGGAGGAGGACTTTCGCTCCATGTATGGGTCTCTG
>CM025640.2:8687768-8710393 GCA_014621495.2 Entosphenus tridentatus
GTCTCTGCGTGTGTCTGTGGGTCTCTGCGTGTGTCTGTGGGTCTCTGTGTGTGTCTGTGGGTCTCTGTGCGTGTCTGTGTGTCTATGTGTGTCTGTGGGTCTCTGCGTGTGTCTGTGGGTCTCTGTGTGTATCTGTGGGTCTATGTGTGTGTCTGTGGGTCTCTGAGCATATCTGTGGGTATATGAGCCTGTCTGTGGGTCTCTGTGCGTGTTTGTGGGTCTCTATGTAAATGTATGTTGTTCTCTATGCACGTCTGTGGGTCTCTGTGTGTCTGTGCGTCTCTGTCCGTGTCTATGTGTCTATCTGGGAGTCAAATAAAAAATATGAATTCCTGATCCCTTCCGGAATGCAATAGGCTTCACGTTTTCACTCTCGCCACGGCATTACGGGGCGTTCCGGTCCATTTGCACCACTGGTTAGGAATACACCTCGTCCCATACGCACTCCTGTATAGATATTCAAATATACGTACAGGGAACCCATTTAGCCTCATGGGAAGTACAGGCGTGGCAAATGCTGTGAGCGACCACTTATTCAAGGTCTTCACGGCACACGAGGAGGCGATGTTATAGATTCTAGCAAATACGCATTGATGGTTGAATTGACCTCGTCGCGGGACAGATCGAGATACCTCTGATTAGCATGACATGCCGACGTACGGTGTGAAAGAATTGCAACATACGCACGTAGCATACATTGATGCACACGGCCGACACATTGAATGCAACTTCTCAGTAATTATGGCTGAGTGTGCTAACCAATGCGCCACCGTTCCACACGTATCGACACACTCGTACACACACACACACACGATATATCACTGTGCAAATGTTGCCAATCCGCTATTGCAAACCCGTAGCCGAACTATTGTTGCAGTACCTATGTATCCCTTGTAAATTAAAACATCTGATCTATATACGTATACCTTCTACCTCGAGATAAGTATTAACATGCTACTCGTAATCAAATTAATTAAATTACTCCAGCAATTACGTCTGTTAAATGATTATATCACCTGATGTAGTTAAAAATGAATTATGCTTGCAGCCAGCATCTGCAAACATCATTGTGGTAAATCACAGACACCTACGGGACTCAAATGAGTGATGTGCCTGTACATTATTTTAGCTTTTTTCTCTCTCTCTCCAGGAGTTTAAATGAAAATGCGGCGGCAAGAATGCACGAAGCGCAATTGGACAAATTGTGACTTCGAATCCCAGTTGAGGGTTGCCTTCCATCATCCCTCCAGGGTTGATAAAACGAGTACCGCTTTTGCGTGAAGCCGACCGTCATTGTCCTATGGGTAGACTATTCCCTGCCGTATGAATTGCGAAATTTCCACCACTCGCTCGGGGCTTTACACTCAATGTTGAGCACCATCTCATCCTCGTTTGAGTGCGAAACCAACTGAACTTTTCGACAGGATCTTAAATGACAGTCGACAGTATTACGTTATCAATGTTGCAGTGTGTCAACCGGTTACACGTTTCAGTGGATTGGCACACGAGCCAATGGATCGGTATTCACAGAATGTTAAGATATTCTTAGGTTTTTTCGGTAAAGTCACGTAGGTAAAAAATTCAAATTAATAAAAGTAAAATAAAATAAAAATAAAAATCACGACGTTTCGGAGGCAACACAAGCTTCCGTCTTCAGGTGGAACCGTCACAGCCACGACAGCTGTATCAAGTAAATGAGAGATTACAAGAGCTACCACTCCGTATATATAATGGTGACTTTACCGAAAAAACCTAAGAATATGAACCCTTGCAGTCACGAAAGCTTCAAATCTAGAAAGAATGTTAAGAACCCGGTGAAAACATTCAGAATCAGAATCTTCATTGAAACTGGAGGAATCGGATGAGCTATGCAGCTCTTCTTCACACGTGTCCAGAAGGGGTGGGTCAGAAAGCTACAACAACAAATCGTAATAAAAAAAAGAATGATAGGAGTGCAAAGCATAGAAAAGGCAAGCAAATCACAAAAAATACAAACGTAGAATAGATAAAGTATATGAGTATAGTCACAAGAGAAGGGATGCCTGTATCAATTATCCTTGCTTTGAGGAATCGACAAATGTGTAAACTTTGACTGCAGTGCTCTCTCTCTCTCTCTCTCCAGCGAGCGTTGCTCTCTGCGAGCTAGAAGAAGTGTTGAATCTCAAAATAACTTTTACCCGGTTAAATGAGAAGGTGGCCAAAAAAAATAAACGACGCACGTGCTCCCAGAGACCATTAATGTGCCTGAGCATTGCACGCATTCAATATGCAGCTAATCACGCGACTGCGGTGCGGTATACATTAGCGGTTAAACGCGCGTGAACTTTGCATTAATTAAAAATAAAATATTTCCTTGCGCCCGCGCGTGCATCCCCGCGGGGGTTGTGGACAGATTTGCGAGCAATGGAGGCGGCGGTGGGGAGCGAGGTGTTTGGGAATAATCGCGCTTTCTTAGCGACAGGCCTCTGCAACGTTGAGGATTTCACGCGCCGCGGGCAGATCGATTCGCGCACAAGCACCGTAATCGGGGCAAGAAGTGCGCGTTCTAAAGTTCCACTCCCGAGACTTAGTGAGCATCCTGAGAACGATTGTTGAAGGGCGCTTTATACATTTAAATTATTATAATGATGCACAAAACCCAGCTGGGTGGCCGTTGTGCTTAGGACACTTATACTCTTAGTTTTTTCGGTAAAGTCACGTAGGTAAAAAATGAAATTAAAATTTATAAAAATAAAATAATAAAAATCACGACGTTTCGGAGGCAACACAAGTCTTCGTCATCAGGTGGGACCGTCACAGCTAAATTTGCTGTATCAAGTGAGGACAGTTGACTCGTAATTGGGAAGCCGCGAGTTCAAATCCTGGCCGATCATCCCTCTTGGGGGTCGATAAACGTGGTGCCTCTTTCTGCGAAGTTGCTCGGGATATTGGAGAGACTGGGCCCTGCCATAGTAATGTTGAATTGCAATAATGCCTGGCCTCAGGGAATGTGAATGGCGATGAGCGACCAAGCAAATGCTCACTTGAGCTCGGACCACACAGACTATGTCACCCATTGTGTTTTGCCTTTAATAGCCGTTTCAATTTGACGCTAAAAAGCGTTTGTGATCACACACAAGGACGAAAATAGCGGTTCAGTAACGACTGTACAGAACTACAGCTCCTTACGATGCTGTTCGCAAGCTCCTGTTAGTGGGAAAGTGTAATCTGATTCCAGACTGTGTGAAAACGTCCATCTAATAGCTTAAAATGGTTGTCGTCTAGGTTGACTCAGACTGAAGTGAGCATCTTGATGCAATGTTATATTAATATCAACACCGGACGGACAAAAGTGGCTGGGCCTGGTTCTGGTTCACCAGTACCATTTGCTTACTCTGCCACCCTTGATAGGGACTTTCTCACAGTGCGAGGGGTCATTTAATCACAGTTTCTCCGGTGACCATGTGGGTGGAGCGGTGGTGCAGCGGTTAGCACGCTGCGCTACGAACCCAGCCACCCGAGTAAAATTCCCGCTCATGACCACCAACACCAGTGACGATTATCTGAACCGGTCTTGGGCCTCCCCTAGTTCGACTCAGCCTCAAATTATTACCTGGTGCGGTGTGTAGTAAACATCGACCACTAGGTAAACAAACGCGGCCGGGCGTGGTGTTATACACCCACCCCCTCGTGTGCCGTGCCGGCCTTCATAGGTGCTACTCGCGAAGAACACTTGCCCCAAAAGTCTGTTAAAGGCTATATATGGGCAATCTTTGTGTATCTGAGTAGCAGACAGGCAGATGGAGGAGAGATTCTCACAAGAACGAGCAGCGTGCTGGGCGGTTCAAACAAATTGATTCAAATCATCCCTCTGGGGCCAATACAATGAGACACCAGTCTTGCGGGGAGGTGGGTTGTCAACACACACTCGCCTCCACCATAGCAATGTGGAAGTCCTACCACTGGCTCACGGCCAGGATGCTCATTTGAGCAGGAAATCACAAATCACTGCCGTGCAGTGGAGGAGTGGTAGGAGGAATGGTGGACAGTTGCAACATCTGCCAGTCACTCCAGCGTCTTAAAGCATCGTGCCACCTGATGACTTTCCCGTGGCCTGTTGCTGCCGGCAAGCCTTGTCCACTCCACATCGCCTTGAGGTGCACCTAGCCTGGCACGAGCGCCACGGCGGTTGGTTTCACTTCCAATGGGACCCCCAAAAAAATTAGCAAACGGTAGCCTGCTCTCAATTTCGTTGCTCCGCACCCTCCGATGGGCATGGTGCGAAAGAAATTCGACGTAAAACATCCATGCGTAGGTGACGTCAGCTCGTGACCAGCCGCCACGCTGCGCTTCTCATCTCCCCGATCGCGTTTAAATAAAATCCATCAATTTGTTTAGATCCGAGAGCGACGCTCGTCATGCCTATTCGTTAGTTTCCCCGCACCCCCCCCCCCCCCCCCGTGTGTGTTTTGCCGTGCTCAGCAAGTGCCGCAAGGAGGGTCCCCGCTAACTGGTATCTGATGGGATATTGAGGCCGGAGCTGCGTCTGGGTGAGGTCAGGGCGTTCTGCATGTCAAGCCGCCCATTGCTTTTAATTTGCCTACCGTTTCGGCCGCACTTTAAAAGGACCCCCAGCCCCCAACCCCCGAGTATTGACCAACTTGCTTTAATTACGTGTGAAATCAATTAATGATTTTCAAACTGCCAGCATTCCAGATCAATGGCAGTTGTGCGATGCAAGTGCAAGAATGCATAAGAGAAACGCAAAGTTTCAAAGGACCGTAATCAAATTGTGCGCGCGCGTGTGTGTGTGGGGAGCGGCGGTGTAGCGGTTAGCGCGCTGCGCTATGAACCCGTCCACCCGAGTTCGATTCCCGCCCATGGTCAACGGGAGTGATGATTATCTGAACCGGTCCTGGGCCTCCCCTGGGTCGACTTAGCCTCAAATGAGTACTTGGTGCGTAAAACATCGCCGCTGGGGAAACAAACGCGGCCGGGCGTGGTGTGTTGGCCACCCACCCCCTCGTGTGCCGTGTCGGCCTTCATAGGTGCTCGCTAACAGCACTCGCCACAACAGTCTGTTAAGGCTATACGGGGGACCTTTGTCTTCGTGTGCGTGTGTGCCGAGTGGTTAGCGAGCCCCTCTGAATGCACGGCACGGCACAAGACAGGTCGTGTGGTGCCCAGCCGCTTTTGTCTCCCCAGTGCTGATGTTCACCCAGGGTACCAGTTACTCATTTGAGGGTGAGTTGACCTAGAGGATGTCCAAGGCCGGTGCAGATTTTCAGCGCTGATGTTGACTGTTAGCGGGAATCGAATTGGGGTCTGCTATCTAACTGCACTTGGCCCAACATCCTGGAGGCTATATGGGGGATCTTCGTCTCTGCATGCCCATGCTTCCGTCTCAGATTTTTTGCTGAATATGTCGTGTTAAAAATCTAGGATTGATTGATTGATTGTGAGTGGCGGTGCGGTGATTGCTGTGCTGTGTCATGAACCTATAATTCTGGTGATCTAGGGGTTCATTGCTATCAATCTGGATACTTGTTATCGCAGACTCTTACAAGTCCAATCCAGCTAGGGCCTCAGCTAGCAACACTCAGCCAAATATGACGACAACATGAGTTCAAATCTCACTTGCGGCCGATGCAATGGCCCCATAGGGGCTACGGGACCAGCAAAAGGCTGGCAGCCAAAGTATTACGGCATGTGCAATGCATACCTGCAATAATTTTGCTTGGAAGTACAAGTTGAACCGCGGACTTTGAATGACAGCGAGAGTTATACAAAACATATATAGCCCGTCACTGGCACATCTACGCTAACGAGTGGCACGGACAAATCACCGTCGCGCAGCCTTAGGCGAGCGAGAGAACGCAACGGACGCCGAGCCTTGATTGACGTCGAGAATTGCGTGCGTCACGCGTCTCAATCAATATGACAGCCACGGGAGTGGCGGGAGGGGGGAGGGGGAAATCCATACTTCTAAATATGATTGTTACATAATTTACGAAAGCTGATCAGCTTGAGGGTAACCTGACACGGACCGACGTGGGCATGGGGCGTGACGTGCACGGAGAACTTTGCAGATGCTCCTGGCGCCAGGTCACTTCTCAAATTAAGCTAAATAGCTCAGTGGGCTTTACCTGGTAAAATGAAGAAAAACGATTATAGTTTAGTTGATGTATGTATGTTGAACTTCTTTTTCACGCCGTACGTAGCAAACCGGGCTAATTGGAGGTTCGTTGTATAGCTACTGTTGTTTTCGTGGTAATGCTATCACCTGAATTCTCCTGCCATGGGAATGTGGAAATGCTACCACTGGCTTAGGCCTGCGACGAGTACTTGCACTCATTGCTTATTGATACAGGGAGACACTTTTGACTTGAACAATGCCGCATTTGCATATTTGTAGGAGGGCTCTGTTGAAAAAAAGCTGTCCATCTCGTTTGAGAAGTTTTTTAATTCACGAGACGTGTTCTTGTTTCGCACGGCAAGGCGAAGTTTGCGACGCTACACGTGGGCATCGAGATTATTTCGCCATTGGCAGCCTCTGCGGAGGCTTGGTGGTTGTCTGCGATATTGCCTGCGAAAAGGAGGCATGGGCAGTGCTGGATTACGTGACCCGTGGTCTAAGCTCACGAGGAGACAGGCATTCCCAGAGAAAACCCTATGCACATAAGGGGATAGCATCCAAAATTGACACACACAGATCAGCAACCAACGTTTTGTACATCACTGTGATTATTGCTTTCCCACCCACAACCTCCGATTTGCACGGTTGGTTACGTACGGTGCACAATAAGTTCAACATGTATGTATGCTGTATGTATGTTGAACCTCTTTCGCACCGTACGTAGCCACCCGTGCTAATCTGAGGTGCGGGAAACATACGTACACCCTTCCACGATATGCATGTCCCTCTGTGCGTACGCGTTCACGCGTGTGTAGTATATGTGCTTACACGCACGCACGGTACGTGCGCGTGTGTTTTCTGTACTCTGTGTGCATAGAAAACTATCGCAGAAGGCGTGCGCGTATATTGACTCTCTGAACATATCGCGTACATAATCCTGTTTACACATCACGTTTGATTTAACACGTTTAATTTCCACCCCATGTAAATCCATCCCGCAATGTATAATTTGTCATGGAGCTGTTGTTGTGTGTTTTGACTTAGCCACATTGTTTGCATTATATATATATTAAAAAAACAATTTCCAATCCAGCTTCATTATCTCGGACGCTCACTTACGTATTTACAGTATTTACACCTGCACATGAACCTCGCAGATACTTTACATCACAATTCAACGAGCCATACATCGCATGAAAGCCTGCTATTGTGTTTGCAACATAAGGCCACGCGCACGACCATTAAGAACACAATGAAACGCAATGAACGCTCTATGCAGCTACCCACGTTTGTTTCAACAGCACAATGCCCCATACCTGACTCGCTGGTGAACCGTGGTACAAATGCAGATATGCGACGAGGTTCAGTTTTGTGAACATGTAAAACGACGGCCGCGTCGCGTAGGCGCAGAAAACTGCACTCTGTGTGCGCGGTTCAAAGGTCATTCTGGATACGTGACGGTCGGACAAGCGCCGTTGTGCCGTTTGCCATTTTTGCTCGGAGATGCCCACGGTGAGTGTGCTCGTCTGACAATTGGTAAATTCGCGAGATCAAATCCTGGCTCGGAATCGCCTCGGCCTATTCATCCCTTGATGGGTCGTTGAAGTGCCACTTGAGCGGGACGTCAACTGTGGCTGTTTTATTCAGAAAATAATCTCAGCAACCGCGGGGATGTATTTTTTTCTACAACTCACTCAGGACCATCGACAGAGATGAGTCGCCACCCCATTGCTCATTTGAGGAGAGATAAATTCACGACCGAAGTTTGGAATGCACCTACAACACACCGAATACATTTTATAATTTATAATGTAACCCTTGAGGATGTTTTTAATTATCCAAAATAGCCTCCTTTATAATTGCATTCAGCAAGGCAGCGTACACATATGAAACTACAAATGAGTGAGAAAGAGATAACACAGAAATGCGAGTCTTTTGAGCGAAGATCTAAGCTGGGTGATGAGGTAAACTGTCCCTTGCTATCATATGCAAATGAGCCACGCTGACCAGGTGTGACTAATTTAAATGTTCTACTGCAAATCTCAGTCCGTATCATTGAGGTGCTTGGGCTTACAGCGCTTAAGTTTTCGAAAGAGGTGGACATCTATAACTGGCCTTCCGAAATGATTTGATTTGCTAATTCGATTCGAACGCATACGGAATGCATTGGTAGAATAATCATTTTTTTGTTTGAATCAACACGTTTCCCCCAAATGAGTTCACATCGTTTTCATGGTATTCACAACCACAACGTCGTCAGTCTTGATGTATCCACTTCTGGATTTAAGCCTCCTTGTAACGCTGCGCATGCTTTCGGGGCTGCGCTGGCGCGCCGCACGTTCTTCGGCACGACGCCCGACGTTTCGCTCCGCGCGCTCAGGAGTTTCTTCAGAAACTGGAGAAGAAATGTTCCTCTCAAAAATCCACGCAGGGGCTCGCAGCCATGAGGAGCAAAAACTCACACATGGAGAGGTGCTCGTGAGGAATTAGACTGGGGGAAGAAATTCAAAGTAGATGCAATGCATTGACCCTGATGCAAAGTGGCCTTTGAAAGGACACATTACTAGAAGGGGCCACGTCCAACGGGCGAGATTGGTAAATGAAGTGGCAGCCAAAGGAGAGAAGATGCTGATGATGCCCACTGAGGACATGGAGCCATGAGATCAGCTCCGTGCAGCTCCGCGCAGTCGTACGATGGACGGCGGCATCACAAGACTGCCCGGGGAGGCCTTCATCCAGGAGTGGATAGACGATGACTGACAATGATGGATGATGATGATGATGATGATGTACATTACGAGGGCTACAATGATGCGAGTTGTGTGGGAACGTGGTGCCTCTTATACATTTACAAGAGGGTGGAATGGGACAGCTGCCGTAACACGGAGGGGGGTGGGCGGGGGGAGAATCCGAAACTGTAACGGGAGCTGCAAACATCCGCCATGAGATGGGAAAGCACTGCACGTACGAGGCACGATCAGAGTGAGGGCGATGTTGCGGACTTTCAAAGTGGCGCTCGAGGAGAGGGTGAACGCTCACTTTCCAAAGGACCATTTTTTTCAGGGAAACTAACCTTTATAGGAATCTATACTCTTTGGTTCTCTCGGTAAAGTCACGTAGGTCGAAAAAATAATAATAGATCACGACGTTTCGATCGCAACACAAGCAACCGTCATCAGGTGTGAAACAAACAGCAGGACTGCTGACGTGGTGGGAGAAAGAGCTGCCACAACGAGAGTTTTTTGGGATTTTTGGTGGGCCCAACCCAAGGGTAAGTGGGCGGAGCTAGAGAAGGAATTTGTACGTAAATCTTGATTTGAAGCTGTAAATGTGAGAGATTAGCATGTCAATGTGAGACGGCCCAGCCACCGGAGGCGTGCCAATTTATAGGAATCTGTTGAACGGCCCGATCCGTTGAAGAGGGGAAATCTGCATTTAAAATGCGATGACAGAGAAAGACAATAGTTTGCCTACAGAGGGCAGCACAGCAAGCAGGCTGTTTGGATATTGACAGTTATTTATATGAAATTGTTATCAATATTATGTTTAAGAATGTGATTGATAAGTTTAGACAATTTCAACCAACTTAACACGTTGGTTTAAATTATGAATCGAATATTTTTTGTTTGCTTTTCATCCATCCACTGCTGGATGAAGGCTTCTGCATCCCACGTTGGTCACAGGGGGTTGTGTTTGACCATACCACATCATGCCGGTCAGGACAGATTATGAATATTATACATTGTGCATATCGTCAAAGTTTACATTGCTATAAGTATTATTCTATTTTGTTTGCACTGTTATCATATGTATATACGGGACTTTCCGCAAAACAAAACCAAAAACCTTTGAAAGCCTCAGCAAGGCTTTCCTTGTGAAGATATTTCATCATATTCTGTCTGGACTAACGGATCTCACTTGCATCAGCGGCTACTGCGCTGCGTGCGAATGAGATCTAACCTGGTCAGCATATAATAAAAAAAAAAGCTTTATTTAAAAATACTTTTTTTTTAACACGCTTTTATCAAATGTACATAGCAGCCATCCAGCAGTCGATCGATCGTCACATCGTAAACATGAATGTGCTGTAGTAATGGAAGAACACCACGACTCCAGGAAGTGTCACCGAAGCTTGCCATAACGTAAAGGACCGTGGGCAATTACAGCCAACGTAAGTTGACCGTGGACAATTAGACCCAAGGCGAAACATAACATATAAAAAAGAATGTTTAAAAATATATATTTAAAATTTTATGATAGAATATACTATTGTCATCAGTATGACGTAAGTATACCAAGTTTGCAGTCGATACCACATTGGGAAGTGGGTTAAAATTGAGTTACAAGATTTGAGGATACAACAACAGAGTTAAATAAAAGCGTGTAATAATACTAATTTAAAAGACACAAGCGGCGCTTGACTCCCCGCAACGGGATCTTTGCACGTCCAGAATCCCAGTCGAGGCTCAGTTCGGTCCGTCGTCATCCCTTCGGGTCCGACAAAAATTGACAACACTTTGTGGAAAGTCAAATGTGGTTGCGCAACACCTATGCAGGTGACTGGGTCACCGCCATAGCTATGCATGTCGACCCCAAAGGTGTAAAACTCGGGAGATCCCAACTGGAAAACCTTGGGATTAAACCCAAGAAGCCGGGGCACAGAAATACTATTTGAACGCACGTATGTTGAACTTCTTCTGCACCGTACGTAGTCAAACCATGCTCATCTAAAGTGCACACAGCGGGCAAGTTCGATACTCTTTGGTTCTTTCGGTAAAGTCACGTAGGCAAAAAAATACTAATAAAAAATACTATAATCAGGTGATGATTGCATGTATTGCAATCAAAACGTCGTAAATTAATTAACTTATTTATTTTTATTTCAATTTTTTTTTACCTATGTGACTTTACCGAAAGAACCAAAGAGTATGGATCCTTGCAGTCACGAAAACTTCAAATCTAGGCAATTTTGAGTCTACTTTTATAGAAAGGAGGGGGGTGGTTAGGGTTACTAAATAGGTTTGCCTACCAGTAATATACTAATCCACGACATGCATTGCACTGCTTAGTGAACAGCCCTATAGAAAATGAAATAATACCAATTACGGTCACATCGCGTGCTTCTTGTAGAGAGACTGAAAGTAGCGACACGGCAACTGGAGCTTACCCTTACATGAGCTATGTAAGACCTGAGCCATTGGCAACAGCTGCCAGTGGACTGCGATGAATCGGGGATAAGTGTGTTCTTCTCAGGGTAAACAACAACAACAACAACAAAAACGTGGACATTCATTGCACGGCCGTGAGATACTCGAAATTGCATGAAACCGAGAGTCTCAAGGGTAATCCTTGAGACTTGACCTGCATGCATAGGAATGTGGAATTTCTTCCACTGGCTGACAGCCACCAGTGGAGATGAGCAATCGCCCAGCACTCGTTTAAGTTCGGTAACTCTTTGACTCAACATTAACTCTTTTGTTTGTAATATCATGTAATAATAGGTATATATAAGCTATGTATTTATCCAGGAAGTCTTTCAAGGGCATCCTACTTTTGGGTTATTATTTCAAGATGTTTTCGGCCGGTTAATGAGTGCGTATGCACGTGAGAGGAAACCGGAGCACCCGGAGAAATCCCCCACCTGTGCGAGGGGGCAACGCTCTATCCCCGTACAGATGGGAAACCGATGGTGACTAGTCCACTTGCTGTACTGCCTTCTCCTGGCGAGCCAGGGTACGGCGCCTCGACGCCCGCGAGATGGGATTTTGACAACGTCCGTGCGATCCACAAACCCTCGCCTCCACGGTGCTCGATTGTGTTTGGCGATCACTGGTTGACTTTCAAAAGCAAAGTGGCACTGATACTATTGCGTACATGTGAAGTAGCTTGCTCGCACAGCGTCCTTCTCTCATGATCTCCTACGGCAATAAAGAACCCTTCTTTCTCTTCCATGCATGCACTGCAAGCCACAGTGTGACTGTGGCCATACAAGCCAAACTATCGACCACACAGTAAACCACTGTAGTCTGCAGACCTTCAACGAAGGAGGAACAGCACACCTACACTCTCTCTCTCTCTCGTGATGTGTACGTCTTCTTCGAACGCTGGGGAGCCGGAAAAGCCCTCTGTACCGGCGTGGACGGCACCCTCGTGTTCACCTTCTGAAGCGCTCGCTCGTCACCGTGGCGTGCGCGATGACACCACAACCACGTGACTTTTCTTTTGTATTGTGCGCGGTGCTTTTGGCGCCACAGCGCGTGGATGTGTAGCGTTTATTTTCATTTGTTTGCTGGTAACTGTATTTTATATTGAAATTGCCTCCAGTGCTTTTGCTGCTGGCGGCAATAAAAGTTGTTTAAAAGTCAAAAGTCTCTCTCTCTCTCAAAGCACTCTCGTGGCGAGCAGACGTCTACATTGCTATTTAGCTCCTGAACATGTACGTATGTTGAACTTCTTTCACACCGCAGATAGTGAACCACACTAATCAGAGATGCAGGGGAAGGACAACAAATAAAAGACAAAAAGCAGTTCTAAAGAACTGAAAGAACCAAGAATATAGTTCTAAAGAAATTCGTTTTCAGTCTAGATTTTAAAGTTGCATAGCTTCAATGGCTTCCTAATATCAGAAGGAAGAGTGTTCTCGACGGCCGCAGAAGCGCATCTAAAAGCGCGCGATGCAGTGACCCTCTTTGTACAACGGTTAGCCAGAAGCAGCTGCGAGGATGACCGAAGTTCACGTCATGATGGTTTGTTTATGCTCCTTGACGAGGTCAGCAAGGTATTGTGGTTCATTTGTGGCAAACACTTTGTGTGCAATGAGTGCGACCTCCTCGTAATGCACTCGTTCCGCAACTGGAAGCCAATGTAGCTCGGCGAGCACCGGACGGACACGGTCGGATCTTGCAGTCACCGTCACGACACGTGGCAGACAATTTTGTACACGCTTCAGCTTGGTCATGTGTTTTTTTTTGCCATACGCGAGAATAACACAGATTTACACGCTGCATTGAAGCCCTCCTCTGCACTGCACTTTTGGTTGCCTAGGCTCTGAGCATTGAAAGCGAAGCTTCACAGTTTAAGCAGCTGCAGCGGACATTCTACACCGCCACAGAAAACGCTTCAGATCTCTCGCTCGCCCCACCTCCGAGTATTGGACGCGAGGAATATTCGCTCCGGTCCTTTGTTAAAGCACCTCGCGTCTCGTGCTGGGTGTAAACCCCCCCCCCCCCCCATAAAAAGTTCTTGTGGGCCACACTCTCCGAAAGGTCGCGATCACAGAGGCAGGCGCCCCCACGGTCTCTCGGAAACACGAGCAGTGACGCGTGCGCACACTTGGCAAAGGCTGCTCGATTCATTGAAACCCGCCGCAGGACTGCACTTGTGCGAAATAAATAAGTAAACAAATATTGTTAATTAACTCTTTGTAATGATTAATACAGTGTGCATATCGCAAAAACGTTGAAATGGACTCTAAATAAACCCCGAGGCGCTGGTCGTAGCCGGGAGCAATAGCAGCGGCAATATTATCCATAATCGAGGTTTTTTGTTGTCTAGATCGCTTAATTACAAATGTGTCGTTAAATCCGCCACCACCACCCAGCAATGTCATCGTCGGCATCTTCGGCCATTAACGCGGCTCCAATGGAGGCCTTCTTCCCACACCTGTCACGTCACTTCTCACAGACTCCACTCCACCACCCAGAGGAAACTCTGGAGGCACAACAAAAACACAGAGGAATGAATCTGCTTATATTGCACCGAAAGCTTGCGAGTTGACCAAGTTGCTTGCTCTCCATACAACTGCAAGCAAGACACCATGTACATCCATTTGTTGCACACTCGAAATGAAGGACGTGGGCAGGTGCTCCAAAACGAGGGCAAGCACATTTATTTATTGTGGTTAATATTAATCTTGTGAAGAACAGCACCGTCACTCTGTAAAATGCAACAACACGTGTGTTACAACCAGCCTTGCTCCCAAGCCGCCATTAACCATGTGACTGGTATATCCGCGTGGTCATTCAATAACACTGCCAGCCACCTACAGGCCCGACTCAGTCATCACATGCTGCTGTACATACATGTATTGATGCACTGCACAGCACATCAGGACCTTCACAGAACCACACTTTACTCCCTTGCTGCACAAGGACATAATTAAAAGAGTGATCCATTCCTAATGTGCCACACATTGCACCGGAGATCACACAATACAGTACCTCGTTGGCCTTCTTTCCTTTTGACACGCTTTCATTTAGCTCACTCTGTCTGTGTTGTTGTTGTTGTCGTATCCTCAAATCTTGTAACTCAATTTTAACCCACTTCCCAATGTGGTATCGACTGCAAACTCGGTTTACTTATGTAATACTTATGACAATACTATATTCTATCATAAAAAAAATTAACATTGTTTTTATATGGTATGTTTCGCCTTGGGTCTAATTGTCCACGGTCAACTGACGTTGGCTGTAATTGGCCACGGTCCCTTACATTATGGCAAGCTTCAGGGCCACTTCCTGGAGTCGTGGAGTTATTCCATTACTAGTACATTTCATAAAAGCGTGTTTAAAAAAAAGTTGTTTTAAATATTACTTTTACGTGCCATAAGTTGTAGGCAATGCCACCTTACCATCATGTGCATCCATCCCTGTGCTGCTGTCCCTCTTTGCATATTTAAATCCATTCAATAAATGGGCCACTTTGTGCCATTCTCTGTTCATCAGTCAAGTGCTGACGTTTCAACTGCTCGCGATGAGCTGGATCTGGGGCAGAACTCTGTAGCTAAGCGAGTTCGGGACCTGGATGGTGCTTGGGCGGGCAAACACCGTGCCGAGCAAGACTGGTGGCAAGGAAGTAACGGGCAGTCGAAGGGGGTGCAGAATCGCTCTCTGTTGTTCTGCAAAGTGCTTCCCTCGTTATTCGCGAACTCACAATCCGTGATGTTTGGCTGCAACTCTGCACGACTGCCATACATCTCAATAGATTTGAATGTCATTTATTTGAGCAGGAAGGGGCCCACTTAGATGTTAGGCCCTATTTAATGGGTGTCCTGCGATGGTACAGTCGTAGTGGGTTCAATGGAGACACACAATTGAAGTTGGAGGCAACACGTTTATTCTAAGACCACAACGGGGTAACTACATAACCGCGTCAGTCAGCTAACACACTGCCTGACCCACGATGCCGAGCGTGACGACCGAAGACCGAGGATCGAAGAGACGTAGCACTACGTGTTCCATTTCAGCAGACAGCCCGGATCGAACCTGGGGACCTCCCTTTTATGCCCCTCAGTGTGACCTGGCTCCGCCTCGGCCACGCCCCCTTCTAGAACTCGCTAGAAGACTCTGGGCCTTACATCACATGTCCCTACGGTGACATTTGGCCCACATTATTACGCTGTCCTGGTCACGTGCCCTCTCGGGTTCAACCAGACCGTCACGTCTTCAATTGCGCTCTCTCTCTGACAGTCACCAGAACCATGCCCCATAGGGCCCCATTCCATGCCATAACATACTCTCGTGTCAGAGAAAGACCCTAACACTCGCAGTTGCACTCTTCTATCAGTGGCTGGTGCTAAACGCCGTAGTTTCCCAATATACGTCACTACACATATGTTAAACAGCGCTGATCTTAGAATCGTGGTTGCTACTAACTATTTTTATTTTATCAGATATGTTCCACAAACAGTGAGTAACGTGCGTTCTATGGTTACAGGAATAGGAAACCGGTTGAGAATGTAAAAAAAAAGTCACTACTTGATTTTATGAGCTAAAATTAAAAAGGGGAAGAAAATATTACCTAACAAAGCAAATGCAATCAGTAATGGGAAACTTTACAATCAACACAGACTCGGGCTCTCGCGTCTCTGCCAATTATTTATTGCAGCAAATTGATTGCTACTGTGCTGTGGGATATCGTCATTTACCACCTTAATTTTCGCTTAATTTTTACTTATCCTACTTATAAATCTCACGTCGGGGGACTTCCGGCTACGTCATGGCCGAGGGAGCAGCGCTGAATAGACCTCTCCAACCCTCAACTCAGACTAAAAGCCTTCATTTGAGTTAACATATATTATTTATAATATTTTTTATAGACGTTTTGTATCCCTCACCTTCCCCTTCCCACATAAAAGTACACCCCCCCGCCCGCCCGCAGTGGGGCAGCTGCAAGCCCAATCCCCCCCCGCCCCCCTTCTCTAAACTCAGATCCACAGCATTTGGGATTTGTGTCCGTGGAGTTTTTGCAACCCCCCCACACCCCCCATGTCGCGGTTTGTGTTCTGTACCAGGCTCCTCCTCATCATCATCAAGATCCATGGGCAGGAAGCCCCGTAGTTGGTGTCCACTGCACATTTCGTCATTTGTTTCTACTTTTCCTCTGCCTTGTGCCAATATTTGAGAATATTTGAGAATATTGGCACAAGGCAAGAGAATATTGGTGCAATATTTGGGAATATTGGCACATCTTTCTGGCACCAACCAATCAGTTACGTCGTCGCCAAACTATTCTCTGTGCGGTCTTCCTACTGAAATATAAAAAAAAAATTAAACGTTATTAAGACATAAATAAGATATGTCACGTTTGTGCCGGCGAGGAAGTTTGATGCCGTGTGCAGACTCACTGCTCCCAGGCCGTCTCTGCACCCTTTGCCGAATTGTGACGTCTGTGAAGCTCGTCCATCGCCGATGGCAGTGACAAAAACTCGGGAAACAGCAGTCGGCTACATAAGAAAAAACGGACATCTTCACGCTGTTTAGAGTACATGTACAAAAAATGTGGATGCTGATTTTATGGGGTTAAGTTGTTACATTTCTTCGAGATGCTTCCGTACGTCTGGTGTAAATTTCCCAAGCCGTGTCATGAATTGAACGTTAACAATGAAGACTCCTTCTTATCTTCTCTCGTTTAGCTTCATGTGACAAGCACATATATGTATGCCTAGTTCCAAAATTGGAAGACAAAAACCTTTCGTATGACCCTACAGACTGGTGGGTCATGTGCTGTTAGCAAGCACTTCCAAGTGCTGATGTTTACACACTGCACCAGGTACTTATTTAACGGCTGAGTCGACTTAGGGGAGGCCCAGGTCTGACTCAGCTAAATCGTCAATAATGTTGGCCATAGCCGGGCGTTGAACCCAGGTCGCCAGGCTCTGAGCACAGTGTGCTAACCACTGCGCCACATCACTCCCCACTAAATGATCGTATGGGAATAACACATGCATGGGCACACAAGAAAGGGAACACACAAACACTGAGGTTAGCAAGCCATCAGCTTTCGGTACAAAAGGTTAGATTATTTAGCACTGCTCTTTTACACGTGACGCCAATCCTCCTTTATATTCATCAAATCTCAACGGTGCCAAATCGTGCGGTTACTGGCCTCGGTGCGATGCGATGAATCGTACCGATCCGGACAGGCGCGCTGCGTTTGTTTTATCCCAATCTAAAAATATATATGACAAGCCTTTCTGACAACGCCATCCTAACTTCTTCTTGACTGCTGGTGTAGATATCTCAATCCCCATAAAGCCACCATAATCCAATGCTTGGGGAGATAACGCGAGCCGTATAAATTACACTCCCACCGCAGACTGTGCCTTTCACTCAAAGGGAACATCCGATGCTGCACGATGCTGTAAACACGTGTGCATTGGTGCGTACGAGTGAGTGTGTGTGATTTGTTGCGTGTGTGTGTGCCGTCCTTCATAGGTGCTCGCTAACAGCAATTGCCCAATACATTTGCTCAGGCTATACGGGGGATCTTTGTCTTTGTGCGCGTGGCGGCCTAAGTTTGATTCCTGGCCACCGCTGATACCATAACTGGTTCTGGGGCTCTCTCTTCCCCTCCCCCGCCGCCCCTGGGCGTGATGCTGGCCACGTCGTGAATGCCGTGGCCTCTTCGTGTCGTGCGCCGGACTTAATAGGCGCTCACGAACAGCACTCGCCGCTGTCGTTTGTGTAGGATGTACGTGGGAGGGTGATCATCTAGTTGTGTGTGTGTGTGTGCGTTGTGAGAGTGTACGTGTTCGCGTGTGAATGGAAGCTCGGATAAGAGAGTAAGGGGGGGGTGGATGTGCCACAATTTACCCCCCCCCCCGACCTGTCACGCCGCCCTCTGTGGACTCAAACAAATCCAGCAATGGCTTCTACCTCCAGCGCAAATGTACAACGAATCAAACCCGGGGTGTCCCTTGCTTTCGGGCGACACGCGCACGTGGTCAAAGGATAACGAAGATACTCTTTGGTTCTTTCGGTAAAGCCACGTGGGTAGAGAAATAAATGATAAATCACGACGTTTTGATCGCAACACAATCAATCATCAGGTGCAAATATACAGCTGTAGAACTGCTGAACAAGTTCTGCTGTATCTTTTCACCCGATGACAATTGAAACGTCGTGGTTCATTTATTTATTTTTCTACCTACGTGACTTTACCGAAAGAACCAACGAGTATGGATTCCTGCAGTCACGCAAGCTTCAAATCAAGATTGATAACGAGGATGGTAAGGCGGCAGCAACAGCAGCAGCGGTGGGCGCAAATGCGCTCAAAAACTTCGGCGGTCCCAGTTTGATTCCTGCTAAGGACCAATGTCGGTGACGGTTGTATGGGACTGGTCCTGGCTCACGCCTCGGTCGACGCAGCCTCGAACGCGTAGCTGGCGAGGTGTGTAAACGTGAACATCGGGAAGACAAAGGCAGGCAGGCGTGGTGTTGGCCACCCACCATGTCGTGGTCGGTGCGGACCTTCATTATTTTTCTTTTAGCAGAACGTTACGTCACGTCTAATCAAAGCACAGAAGTCAACGCCGTGTGAGTGGCATCACTCCACTCACAGATGTAATCAGCAGCAATTGTCATCATAAGCAAATCACACCAGTGATGTCACATTTTCGCATCAATCCAAATGTTGTTTTTTTCTTCTGTCATCGTTAATTTTGTATCTAGGCTCTATTTCAGATTCATCCGAAAATCTGGAACACATCCCGAGTGTGTATAAACACCAGTTTTTTTTCTTCATGCGGTGCATCAGCGTAATTTGGGAATCTCTTTTCATCTTTGCCTCGCCTCCTTCCCAAGCCCCCCACTCCGTAGAGCTCCACCTTGTTGGGACCAGAGTCAGTGGTGGAAATTCCCCATTGCTGTGGCGGTCACAGGTATCTCTGTGGGCCGACCAAGCGGGAAAGCTTTCAGCTGAATGTTAATTGATGTTTTAGGAATATGTTTGATTTCCACGGGAGCATTGCAGCAATAACTCTTCCAATGGAGAGTCGGTCTCTTTTTGCCATGGGGATGTGGAGTTATCACTGCTGGCTGAAATCCACCAGCAACAGTGAGAAGGACCTCGTGGCGAGCTCACCTGATCACGTGGACACTTGACTTTGACGAGCAGCCGTGGACTGTCGACACTGACCTTACATGACCCTCGCCAAACTCATCTACAGGGCTTAGCAAGTCCACACTTATTCTCTTTACCGACAGCCAAACGCAGTCATTGTTACGCAAAGGTTCATGAAAACGTACTTCAAAGACGATCAAATAACTTCAACAGAGCTGTGATGGTATCTTGAAGTAGGCCTTATTGTGCGGAGTGCCGCTATTAATTACACTCGCGGTGCTATTGACATCTCGGCAACAGCAATAGATGTGTTTACACGAACAGACATCATCATCGTCAGCAATTGTCATCATCATGAGCAGCAGCAGCAGCAGATCCCCTGCTTGATGAAGGCCTCCCTCTGTATGCCGTCACCATCCCTCACGGCCCAGTGCTGCTGCTACCATCATCATCATCATCCATCTCCGTGACTTGCTGCGGAACAGATCTCATCGCTCCACCTCCACGGTGATGGTCCTCTGCAAATGCGTTCTCTCCTCTGGCTGCCATTCTTGCACCAGTTCCAATCCGTCTGACCCGGTGCCATCTCCCGATGTGTCCCGTTGATGCCCATTTATTCGTCTTCATTGTCAATGTGTTGCCTCTCGTATCGATTTTGTTTCTCGGACCCACGTGCTCCCTTTTCTGTCTGTCAGCGCAATGCGAAGCGTGCACCTCGCTACATTCTCTCCCTTTGTGCTCTATTAAGCTTCTGTTCATTTCATTTGCTGCCGTAGGTGGCAGTGGAGCACCGATTTAAAACTTTTCAGTAAGTTGTGAGAACAAAATTCACGATTTTTGACGTTGCGTTACGAAAATGGACGGCACATAATAGCCGACTCTTGTCATCGTTGCCGCACGCCTTTAATATCCATTCTGCAGCAAGCAGCAACACTTTACGCTAAACCAAACTGTCAGTCACGGGGAAATTGCCCCATCGGCAAACGTGCAAAACGCTGGGCTACACGGCCAGCCTATGCAATAAACGGTATCGTCTATATGAATACAAAATTAATCTGTGTGTCTCAGGAACCTCTAGGGTACTTTCTGACAAGGTAGAAAGCTGACATTCGGTACATAGATAGCTTTTAGGACACAAACAACAGGACAAGTCTAAAAATCCGATATTTTTCGCTTTTAGGCCCCGTGAAAATGTTTTGTGCGTGTCATTCAGAAACCGTTCCAAACATAAGATTGCTTGGTTTTTTCGTTTGATAGAGCGCTAACAGCAAATACAATTGAAGTGAGAACCATTGTTCTATCTTTTATTGTTTTTGAGATATTTCAGATTCAGTTCGAATGAAAAAATACGCATTTTATGATGTTCAAATATGAATAATTCGAAAATGGTAAAAGATAGCAGCTTCCCCTCATACAGTATTAAGTTGATTCATTTTTGTTATTTATAATAATAAAAAAAGGAATCTTTAAATTGAGTGGTTTCCGATCGATACGTCATTAAATATAAGAAGTTGAATCAAGTCGTCAACATTTTCCATATCAGGTTTATTATTATTTTTATTTAAAACGTTTGCGAAGTCAGGCTTTATGAACGAGTAACAAAACAAAGTTGATTCCTTGCAAAATGTATCTACGTGGTGTTTTAACATCTTAGAACAACGGTTTTATTGGCAGAAAGGGCAAAACCCTATTTTTCATACGAAATAAAGTCTTCACTGCTGGGAATTTCCTTTGCCTTGTGGCAAACAGCGGCGTGCGGTAGCATCGCGTGATTTAAGAACATTCCAGTGCCCGATAAGTGATCTGATGTCTAGCGATCCTTTTCAAATGGCCCATGCTTATGGTCACGCGGAAAATTGCATCCCACCAAATGAATCATACATGAAGCGGCGGAGAATGGAGTCTGAGAAAATTACATTTGTCCGCCTTTCTATTACACAGCCCTCGTCACTTTAACAATTTATTCTCCTCGCGATTGGCTGCGGTTGCTTCTACGCTTCCCCACAGCCTGCTCATTCTCGCCTCTTTCTTGGCTCGCAATTTTCAGTCAACTTCACGTGCACGCTTTCCAAAAAAATGTTGCGTAGGCTATAAAAAAAAAATAAAAGCTGTAAATGCGCGTTGATCGATAATCGTTTCAGAATTACGCATCGGTTGCCGTTTACCCCCTCTGCTTTTCTGTGTGCCTCACTCTCGTACGCTTCTATTGTCGACACTGTCAGCGTGATGATGTATTTGGTGGTGGCTGCGTTTCGTGTAACGCAGTGGGGAGGCACTGGTCACATGGAGCTGGCTGACCTGCACCGCTGGTTCCATTGTGAGAGAAACTAACGGGGTCTGCTCTTGTTAAGCCCCACAGCCTCGTGGGGAATTGATTTGTTTGCAAGCAGATGCTTCCAATCGGGCTGGGGCAATGATTAACCAGTACAGGCACTCCTCTACTTACGAACAAGTTAGGTTCCAGAGGTCTGTTCGTAAGTAGATTTGTTATAAGTCCAACTTTTTTCATATCGATTCTAAACATGTTGTACGGCGTGTGCACTAAACACGGCGAATGGCTTTAAAAGTTGTATTATCTCCTGCAAATGTAGATGCCACTGGTTCTTCACGTTCTGCACATGTAGATGCCACCACCGCCATCGATTGCGCGGCAGTTGAACTTACGACGCTCGATCCGAACAGCCAACTGGACATACGGACAGCTTTGTTCCGTATCTCCGAAAGTTCGTAAGTCGAATCGTCGTAAGTAGGGGAGACCCTGCACAATAATGATGGGGGTGATGTCATCACGCAGATGTGCTGCATTGAAGTCGCTACCTAGCACGCGCAACACTTGGCCTCGTGCCAGCCAGGAATCCAGGCATGAATCCAGGCAGCAAACGTTTTGTTCTTCTAATATAGTACGAGTATGATCATACTGGAGTAAAGCCATTGAAGTCTCTGCACCTCCTCAACGTCTTCTATGTATAACGCATTGACGCAAATGTTGTGATTCAAAAAAGTCAAATTCAAATTCTTCGCAAGGACTGAAAGCGTTCGATTGTAATGATCGTTGTTGCCATTTCCTGACTTAGCAGTGGAAATTCCAAATTTTTGTTAGGGCCGTCCATAAATGACGTCACGCACCTAGGGGGGGAGAGGGGTCAGACATTTGTGACGATGTGTGACG
>CM025640.2:8710793-8745010 GCA_014621495.2 Entosphenus tridentatus
GGTCAAAAATCGTCCAAAATCGCGTGACGTCATTTATGGACGGCCCCTTATATGTTGGGAAGCGGTCATATTAAGAAAATAACAAGATCATAATCACTGCCCACCAAGTGGCATGCATTCACGATGAACACGTGCAACGTGCCTACACCAGAGCATTGACGATGAGCCGAGTGGTTCCTTGACCTGCATTTGAACTCGCAACCTTAAAAGCCGCATCGTAAGTACTCACTGGGGATACCCTCGTCATTCTTTAATATAGAAACGCGCTTGTAATGCCGTTGTAAAGCAAAAAAAAAACGATGCAAATCTCCGAGATTGATGCGACGCGCGTTTAATCTAATCAAAACCACCGCTCGCCGTGTCTACACGCGAGAACTTCATCAACAATTTACTCACTCAACACGAGCTTGGCCGCCCCGCTTTGTTTTGGCCGCCCGCCACGCGCCCGTCACGTTCCGCGCGCCTCGGCCCGCGAAGACGCGCACGCGTCCGCCCCACGACGCCTCGGCCGTCACGTCGAGCTCCAACAACAAATAACATCTCGACGCCGCAGCACGAGGCGTTTCGATCCCACACCGCGGACACGGTTATCGCGCCGTGCCAGAATTATGAAAGGAAGCGGTGGAGGCTTTGTCAGCGTGCGTGCTTGAAGAGCGACCCTGAGTGGCCAACGAAGGGCCACTTTAGACGACACTTGAGCCACGAACTTTGCGAGGAGCTGCTCATGGGTGGCCGCTCGCTCGTCTCTCTCCTTGGTGGTGGTGGTGGAGGCCGTGACCCAAGAGGGCAACGCTTGCTACCAGTGGTGGATCCCTCTCGACCGAGATCATAGAAAATCTATGTTTGGTTCTCATTTCTAGTTCATTGTGGCACTGTGGCGGAGCTCTCAGTCTGTTTGTTAGTTCAGCCGTCAGTTGGATAAGCCAATCAGTAGATTAAATTCGTGCCAATTTGTGGATGGTCACGAATCGTCATCCTGTGGTCGAGAATGGCACCACTTGGCGTCGGACTGGCCCAGGGCTGAGACTGGTGTTGAGCAGGGCCCGACATTCACTTGGGCGTGGAGACATCTCTCATTTCACGTCACAGGTAAATGGGAAATAGTGAGACTAAGCAGGTTACATCTTAATCACGTTGAAGACCAATGCTGATTGTCTTATCCATTATCGTTATTTGTGGATGGGTAAAATAAAAATAGAATACAAATTCGTTTCCTTTTTTTATTTCCTCTTCTCAGTAGTTAAACAATGTACGCCACAGCAGGTCACGTGCGGTGGGGTAAAGTGTGGGTAATCCCACCTCTGACCAGTGCGGAAGAGTAGGCCAAAACACCCTCCATAGAGGGCCTCTCTAGAGCTACCTACAGTGGCAGTTATTCCACAAACAGTGGCGTGAGCAATACGTTGCAGGGCGGCACCTCTTCCTTTGCACACAATTCTCTCTGATGTACAGTCACCGTATCTGCACGTGTATCGTTTCACATTGCAAATAATTATCCAGCAATAATACAAATACAAATTCGAAATTGTCCCCGCAACATTTCCGTAATCGGTTGTGCGTGTATTTGAGTCAACCCGTGATGACGCGGCCAATATATGCTATAAGCGTTCTATATTTGTTATCGTTGTATTGTGCTGGTATCATTCACAGATCTCCGTGAGTGCGAGTGGAATTTAGAGATGCCAAAACGCATTATCATGAGCATACGTAGTGTGCACTGGGAAGTCAATTTCGGAGCACAAAAATGCGTCACACCGTCTCACCCTTAATTCATAAAGGCATGCACGTGCAATTGAGATAAGGATGATATATCTCGGCAAAGATGTGAGCTCGCTACGGTAATCCTAGCAACCTTTGCTGTGCATATGAAAGTGCCACGTTGTTAGGGAATCTAGAGAGGATTGCTTGATTTTGTATCGTATTCAGTATGGATGGGTGGTGGCGATATTATATGGGTGGGAGGGGGGGGGCTATGCAAGTGCGTATGTACGTGTGAGTATGCACGTGCAGATCTGTTTTGCTGGTGTGTGCATGTAAGTATGTATGATGTTGAACTTCTTTCGCACCATACGTAGCCAACCGTGCTAATTGGAGGTGTGGGGAAGGACAACAAACTAGGCACAAAAAGCAGTTATAAATGAGTCGAGCTTTCAATCTAGATGATTTAAAAGTGCATAGCTCCAGTGGCTTCCTAATACGGAAAGGAAGAGCATTCCAGATGGTTGCAGAAGCGCATCTGAAAGTGCGCGATGCGGTGACCGTCTTTGTTCGATGGTTAGACAAAAGCCGCCGCGAGGATGATCGTAGTTCTTGTGATATCCATTGCTCCTTGACGAGATCAGCAAGCTATTGTGGTTCATTAGTGGCAAACACACTCTGTGTGTAATGAGTGGGGCCTCATACTATATTCGTTCGACAAACTGAAGCCAATGGAGCTCGGCGAACACTGACTGGACAGACGTGGCTGGATCTCGTGTTTACATCAATGTCGTAGAGTGGTCAGGTTAGCGCACTGTGCTTCGGAACCCGGCGTTCCGAGTTCGATTCCCGCTCACGGCCAACAACAGTGGCAGCCGGTGGGGGCGTGTAAACATTGGTGCTAGCCATGCCACCCCCTCGTGTGGTGCCGTGTCGGCCTTCATAGGTGCTCGCTAAAGACACTTGACCCAACAGTCTGTGTTTCTTACACGGGGGGGGGGCGGGGTGGAATTTTTGTCTTTGTTTCTGCTTTGTGTGTGGGTGGTGTAGCGGTTAGCACGCCGCGCTACGAATCCGTCGACCCGAGTTCGATTCCCGCTCACGGCCAACATCGGTGACGATTATCTGAACCGGTCCTGGGCCTCCCCTAGGTCGACTCAGCCTCAAATGAGTACCTGGTGTGGTGCGTAAAAAAAAACATCGCCGGTGCTGGCCACCCACCCCATCGTGTGCCGTTCTGTCCTTCATAGGTGCTCGCAAACAGCACTTGCCCCAACAGTCTGTTAAGGCTACACGGGGGTTCTTTGTCGTCGTCTCTTTATACATCTGCACATGTGTGTCAGCCATCTCAGCCAGTTAACCCACAACGCCTGGGTCTGTCCCGTGACCTCCTGCCAGCAGCGAGCCTTCGACACTTCACGCGGTGGCCTCAAAGTGCACCTAGCCTGGCACAAGCGCCGCTGTGATGTCCCCCGCCACTTGGCAGCGACGAGTGGCGCTCCGGTTGTCGCGTGTGCGCGTGTGTGTGTGCACGCATGTGTGTGTGTGCACGCGCGTGTGTGTGACGTTATTTGCAGGGTGGAGGGCGATGGGGAACGATGGGGAGCGGTGGGGGGACATTTGTGTCTCGTGTTAGTGGGGGTTGAAGGGAGTTGGCGGTGGGGGGGTTGGTCTTAGGTGGGTGTGATAAAAACGTGGGACGCAGACCTCAATCTCCCCGAGTCACTGGGGATGATGGCCTTTTGATCCAATCTGCCGGGTAAACACGAACCACCGGACATGTCTCACCCGCCGCGCCCCCCTCCCCCCTACATCACCTCCCTCCCAGCGCACACTCACGCCAAACCATCGGCTTTACAGCATCCCTCCCTGCCACTCCGAAAGGAGTAGCGCACGAATTGGGCTCTGGTCCAGCCGGTCCATCACGGCTTACCATCGGCAGCTGTATAGCGCAGAGAGAGGCGACGATTAATTCATTAAACGTCGCCCGCCGAGTCGGAGAATGCGGAGGTCAATTGGGAGCCGGAGGCAGGAGGGTTAATTGGCTGGAGCCAGAGCGGGGAGAGTTTTAGGCGCCTGGAGTCGCGTGGGGAGGAGCTGCACCGTCGAGGGTAAGAATTGTTTCTTTGTGCGTTCGTTATGCGCGGCTAAGTCACGAGATATTTGGGCATTCTGCCGTAAGACCAGCCTCGAGACGGACGGCAGATTGAGCCGCACGTCCACGTCAACCACCGCAATCAGCAACACCGGTGATCAATTTTCCTAATTTAAAGAGGAAGAAAAAGAATAACATTGCATTTTCTAAGCACGAAGTGCAGCCCCCCCCCCCACACACGCCCCCCCCCCCGTTCGCCTGCGCAGTCGCACAGAAAGCGATGGGCAACTTGTCGCGCGGCGATGCACGTTTTTCGCGTCGAGGCTCTTATCTCCGGTGATGCTCGTCGCCCGCGTTTTTCCGAAAAGCGCTGCCCATGGCTCGCCGAGGCGTCCGCCAAAGAGCGAACGCTCGCACGTTCCGTGGCACACGAGCAGCGGGCGGGCAAGCGCTGTTCTCTGCCATTTGTCACGTTCCACCTGCAACTACCCTCCACCCCCCCTCGCTCTCCCTTACTCCCTCCCTCCCTCCTCCTCGCCCATCCGCCACCGCCGTTAGACGGTCGCAGGAGTGCTCTGCTGGGAGTGCCTTTTGCAGGGTTTCCCATTGCCGCCCACAATTGCCGCTCCCGTTCAATGCCTCGAGTCGTTGCTGCGCGTCCTGCTGCTGCGGCTGCTGCTGCTGCGGCGGCTCACTTGCTTGTCGACGGCGCACCGATGTTGAAGATCCCGAGATGGTATTTGTCACGGTCGACTATGTTGTGTTGCGCATGTCGAGTTCCCATCATGCAACTGAAATGATTCGCAGTTACGTTGTAGATGGCGTCTGTCCATTTCGACTGGTCACCGCCATGCGAATGGGGAATTTCCATCGCTGGCTCAGGGCGACACATAAAGATGAGCGCTTACCGAAAGCATTCTTGAGTTGAGACACTCTCCCTTTTGGCACTGCTGGTATCCAAATCTCTCGAATGTTTGTAAAACGTTAGAGAGATCTGGAGGAGAGATCTGAATGGGGAGGCCCATGGGCTCCTGCTAACAACGTCAGGATGCTGGATTTAATCTCTCGCGAAACGCCGTTACCCATTTGCACGTTGTGAGGTTACTCTTCAACAACTGCGCCGGTGCTGCCACTGCTGAGGGAGTAATATCTTGGCACGTTTGATTCACGTCTGCAAGTTGCAGTGTGAGTGTTTTGTTCACCTCTGAATCTCGGAACGCGCAATTGGTTCAGATTTCATTTTATTCAGAGAGGCGTAGTGCCGCTGTTTTTAAAGACACTGTACTCACCGCAGAGAACGGTAGCGACACGACCGTACTGTACGATAGCTGGCACCAAACTGTGCGACTCGCCATTCCGCATGGCCTTGTGGGACCTTCTGTACTGATGATGTCATTTGATTTGAATTTTTTCTTCCAGTTTCGTTGCGATGATGTACACGTACGTCATCGGAATGGGAAAAGGTTATTTGCCTGTGTCGGGTGGCGGAGAGTTTACGACACATCTTTTTTACACGAATTGACCCAAAAGAAACGAATTATGGATCAGATGATGGGCGTTGGCACCGTGGCCCGGTATCGAACCCAGATATCCAAGATGGCGACAGTGCACTCACCACTCCAAGGATAAAGATCTCATTTTAGCCGTATAGACGTTTAAGGTAAGTGCTGTTAGTGAGCACCTATGAAGCTGACATGGAGCACGATGGGGTGATGTGGTGCCACGGTGGTGAGTTGTTATCTCCCTCGCCTTGTTTACAGGCGGTCGTGGTTTCGATCCTTGACGATGCCTGAATATTAGGAGTTTTTTTCTCCGGGTCCTCCGTTTTTTCATTCCACATTTATAAACATGCGTTCTGATCATTTGGCTGCAATAAATGTCCCCATAGTAAGCCACTTCGTTGAGTTATCATTCGTGGCCAGGTTGTTTTAGGCAAAAAAGAACTATACACCTAAGTGGGCCTTACATGGTAAATAAAATAGTTTAGTTTAGATGAGTTTGATGTGTCCAACAACCCATTCATGAACCTTTGTCTTACCAGTGGTGTTGGTCATACATTGCACCAATTCCGAACGTCTTAATCAACCCTGAACTTATAATATTTAAGCATCAAGCTCTCCACAACTTTGTCATTTCACCTAAACAGCAACCACAACAACGATGACAACAACATTCCCTTGTCTTTTCGCGTAATCTAATTGCGCAAGCTGTCTTTTTTTTGACAGCATCTTGAGTTTGCGGTCACATTTAAATGCTTTACATGAATTCAAATTGTAATTCAATCAATGGAGAGGACACCCAGGACAGATTGGGACGATGTGTTTTTCACTGATGTAGTTACTACACCACGACCAGGGAATGAACCTAGGTCACTCTGTGATGCCATCACTCCTACCAAAAGACAAAGATCCCCCATATAGCCTTCACAATCTGTTGTTTTGCAAGTGCTGTTAGCGAGCACCTATAAAGGCGGTCACAACACATGAGGGAGTGAGTGGCCAGCACCACACCCGGTCGCCTTTGTCTCCCTAATGGCGATGTTTACACAACACAACAAGTACTCCTTCAAGGCTGAGTTGACCTAAGTGAAGCTCAGGACCGCTTTAGGTATTGGTCACTGATGTTGGTTGGCA
Organism: Entosphenus tridentatus; assembly: GCA_014621495.2. Lineage (NCBI taxonomy): Eukaryota > Metazoa > Chordata > Hyperoartia > Petromyzontiformes > Petromyzontidae > Entosphenus > Entosphenus tridentatus. The sequence goes on from CM025640.2 coordinate 8,717,220, forward strand.
GTGAGCAGGAATCGATCTCGAGTCCAGTGTGCTAACCGCTAGACTACCCCCAATAACCACCACAGCCACCACTAGCCACGCACACATACGTCCACGTGTGTGCAAACGCGCGCGCGCGTGCACGCGCGTGCACACCGCACGTAACATTGCAGAGTATTTTCTTCAAACGCTGGAAAATTGCCGCCGTTTAGATGTGGCGATGGCAGTTAGAGCACGGTACGGTGATTGCTTTGATTGAGCGGCTCGGGACGAGGGGGGGGTGATGGGAGAGGTGGCGTGGACCGGGCGATGATGCCGCCAGAGTTCGCCCCAAAATAGGTGAATAATTGCGCGCTGCCCCTACAGAGTGTCGCTGACACCGGTGGATGTGATGTCTCCTCCTCTGTGGCTTCTTGTGTGTGTGTAGCTGCATTGGTGAGGGGTGGAGATTTTGGTGGAGGGGGGGGGGGCGAGTGACCGAGAGGTTCAATGAGTTCATTGGCTCCGTGGCCGTGTATCGCAGCCCTTTGTGCCCTTTTTGCCCGCCGCCTAAAGGGCCTTCGTCGCCTCTGCCACGGACCAAACCCGAACACATTTTGATGACAAAAAAAATAACAATCGGCTTTAGCCTTTTCTTGCGATAAAACAGGTGTTAAGATGTTCAAACACCGAATAGATGCCTATTGCAAGGCATCACATCTGCATTAACCACACGTAAGTACGTGGATAAACATGGGAACATGCTCTGATGATATATGCATTGTTGAAATTTAAAGGGTTAAAGCCTATTATTATTTTTTTATAATTTTGATTCTGGTAAAACGGTCCCATGGATATAACTCAGCCCGAGCTATGCATACTTTGAAACTTGCATTGCCTTTGTCCTGTTCGCCTTTTGGCGTTCTCTGCTCTAACACTGATCGTGAGAAGGGGTCACAAGGAAGGCTGCTGTCTCTGTTGTAGGCCAATCCGTTTCAAAGACAATGCCAATATATTATTTATCAGAGCAATGTTTGTTTGCATGTCCACCACAAGTACGTGTGGTTAATGCAGACTCGATGCCTTGCGATATGTTTCTATTTGGTGTCTGAACATCTTAACACCTCCAGTTGTATTGCCAGAAAGTGTCAAGCTTATTCTTATTATTTCTTTCATCGTTTTGATACTCGCAAAAAGGTCCCATAGACCGGAATTACTTCCTAGATCCGTTACCAAAACCGCGGAGTATTACTTCAATAACGTCCAACACAATGCAGTTTCCCCAGGCAGTGGTGGCTATGAACATGGCCTGCAATACAGCTCTGTGGAGGCAAGGTGGATCACACACACACATGTTGTAAATGCTCCCTTTCCACGGGCATCGAGGAGGTGCCGTGCACCGGCTTGTATAGCAGTGTGTGAACCAATCTCAACCTGTCTTTTCTGTATGGGATAGAGCGTATCCCCTCGCACATGTGCGTTTTCTCCAGGTGTTCCGGTTTGCTCACAGATGTAAACACTCACTAAGTGGTCGATAACGCCTGAATATATAGAGGACCGCAGAGCTTGGGAAATTGTGGGCAAGGGCACATCGTGTGGCTGCTGCCTTTCCCGCTCGTTAGCGATTCCTCCTCACGCCCCCGAATCGTTCTCTCTCTTCGAGAGCGAGAAAATTGAAAGTTACGTTCTTGTTCTCACGACAATACCGATACCAGATCTCTAGTCCAAAACAGTTGACCGTCACCCGAACGCAGATGCCCAATTCCCGGGACAGCCGTGGTCAGAACAGCTGGAAACCCTCACGCCGCTCGCTCTCCCCGCGAATCTCCGCCGTGGCGACAGGCTGCGGAGACGCGGCGCGATGTCCCGCGGGCGGGATGTGCCTTCTTGCTTTGCAAGCGGAACAAACCTAATGGGGTAACTGTGTGTGTGTGTGCCACTGTGTCACAGGGGAAGCGGTCGTGTCGTGGTTGGCCACGCTGTGCTGCAAAGACGGCTACCCGAGTTCGATTCCCGCTCACGGCCACCAACACCGGTGACGATTATCTGAACCGGTCCTGGGCCTCCCCTAGGTAGACTCAGCCTCAAATAAATACCTGGTGCGGTGTGTAAAACATTGCCACTGGGGAGACAAAGGCGGTCGAGCGTGGTGTTGGCAACCCACCCCCTCGTGTGCCGTGCCGTGCCGGCCTTCATCGGTGCTCGCAAACAGCACTTGCCCATACAGTCTGTTAAGGCTATATGGGGTATCTTTGTCTTTGTATCGTGCGACCGTGCGTATCGTGTCTCGGGAATCGAACGTGTCCGGAAATGTATACTCGGCGGTTAGAACTGGCCCTGTGCATATTGAGCAGGTCTTTCTTGCCAATGAGCGGTGTGTGTACGTCTGTATGTACGTAGCCAGCCGTGCTCATCTGAGGTACTGGGGAAGGACAACTAAACGAAACACAAAAAACTGTTCTAAAGAATTTCTTTTTTTATCTGGATGTAAAAGTGCATTGCTCCAAGTGGCTTGCAGAAGCGCATCTGAGCCCAACACGAGTCTCACTTTTCTCTCCGCCTGACGAAGGCTGCTTGTGTTGTGCTCGAAACGTCGTGTTTTTTTCCTTTCATTTTGAATTTATTTTACATTTTTATTTTATTTTCTATCTACGTGACTTCACCGAAAGAACCAGGAATGTAGTCGCATTTCAATTCACCGTTGCGCCTCCGGCCACTGGGTGGTGCTGTGCATAGAGCACTCGACTCGCAATCAGACGGGGGGGCGGTCATGAGTTCCAATCAGATGAGGTTACCGCGTCCCATCATCCACGTGGAGGTTGATAAAAACAAGTAAACGTGTTTGGAAAGTCAACCGCAGTGAAGTGGAAGTTTCACTATTGGCTCAGGCTCACCAATGAAGGTGAGCATCACTCCATTGCTCCTTAGGAAATGGCATTGTCCCCTGGATTAAAAAAAACATAATCGTGAGCATCCGTCCGTGATCCTTCTTTGAGTAAATAAAGACGCGTCATTGAACAGCTTAAGGTAATCGTGTCGCCTGTGAGAATGTTGGCATGATTCACGTGGAGTGATTTTGCCATTAACCTCTGTGGCGATCCTGCAGCATTTGTTGAACAAGCCTGTGTGACCCCGTGCCCACCGTGCCTCGCTTCGTCCTGGCCGTGAACGTAGTCCTGGGCACAGTGGCGTTGGTCAACAACAATGAACAAAATAAAGAACCGACAGTGTCTCCGGCGTGATCCTCTTGCTCTCCACGCTTTGACACACGGTGATCCAGGAGGAGCCTCCGTTCACACGCGGTGGCTTTATTGAACCAGCCTCTCCAGCAAACACGAGCACGTTGGACCATCTGAAACGAGCCAAATGCGCCCCACGCCTCACCAATCAAATCCCTGCGCCACGCCGAGGCGATTCGAACATCGGTGGCGTGAATCGATCGGTGATCGTGGTTCACGTGAAGTCTCCGCATCACGCTGGTCATCACCTCAGCACTTTTGTCAAAAAGATTTCCCAAAGAAAATGAAGAGGTTCTCCTTATAATACTGAAACGTGAAAATATGCACCATTTAACAAGTACATAACCACACGGGTTACACCTGCCGCTGCTCATGAGGCCCAACAAAGAAACCGGTCCAGCGTTTGCTTCCTCAAACAAATGCTGCCTGATAATATTGGTCTGGGACGTCCTGAGCCCGGCGGATTTAAACGCGCGTTGAGTTTGTTCTGCGTTCCTCCTTTAGCCAGTTGACAGGGCATTCATAGGCCGCCGAGGACGTTTGCTGCTAAAGTTGCACGCACTTTACATTTAATTAACATAATAACTTCAATGGCAACGCTGTTCTGACCACCGCGTAACAGCATGGAGGCTTCTCTGCTGAATTTAAATCGTCATGTTTGAGACCGAGACGTCTTAATTAGAAAGTATGCGTGTTCCCGTGTTAATTGATTTAGTTGTAATGCCCGGAATAGTCGTGCATCAGCGGCAAGCCATTTATCCCAGCAGGGTGGGTTATGTCATTTTTAGTTTCTCTCTGTATGGGGGATACAAATATAGTGTCTCTCACACGTTCATCCTTGCTATGTGTGTGTGTGTATGTATGCGTGTGTGTGTGTGTGTGTCTGCCTGCGGGGAATGCTTGTTGTAGGGAGTTAGCGGACACTGCTGCGGATCCCAGCGGCCCGCGTTCGATTTCCGCTCAATGCTGATAACAGTGACGAATATTTTAACCTGTGCTAGGCCTCCCCTAGGCTGACTCAGCCTTAAACGTGCCTAGTGCGATGTGTAAATAATGCCACTTTGGAGGCATAGGGGATCCTGCCATAAATAGGTGCTCTCAAACAATAATTTACACAGGCGATCTTTGTTTTTGTGCATGTGTGAACTGGTCCTCAGCATGCCTTAGGTTGACTCAGTGTGTTAACATCAGCATTGGGGAGACAAAGGTGGCCCGGGTGCGGTGCTGACTACACCACCTCCTGCATTCAAGTCTTAGTAGGTGCCTCTACTATTTTAATAGCTGCTCACTTGATAATATATATGGGCTACACACGAGATTGTGTGCGTGTGAGAGAGAATCAGTGGTGTAGTGCTTCTTGCACTGCGTGCGACTTTCCTCCATTGATCTGCATCTGATATCGACTTTGTTTCGGCCATTGGCATCAGTTGCAAGTGGTTCCTGGGCCAATTCTGATCTGAGCCTCCTCCCCCCCACGTTGACTCAGCCCTAAATTAGTGCCTGGTGGGTTGTATGTGGGTACGTACATTGGCAGGGAAAGAGAACAATGCCCACTTCGCGCGTATCCATCTCTCCACGTAAAGACACAAAGCATTTCACACACAACCCATCAAGCCGCACGGCCTTCTGGGAACGCGTGCTTTCAGCAGATTTTGTCAAGACAAGCAAGCCAACTGCAAGCTCTGGCTCGCTAAAAATCAACGCTGGCGAACTGCCGATCTCACGGACAAGGACCCTTTCTCTCTGTTGTGCCATGCCTGCTTCAGTGGACGCGAGAGCACAGTGTTTACCCCCTTACACGAGGCACAATGGGGACGTCTGGCTTTGTTTTGTGTTTGTGCGTCTTGGATAGAAAGCAAGCGCATTGATTGTGCGTCACTGCTTTTACTCTCCAAGCCACGTGCGTTTTAAAGTTCTGCTTGTGTGCAACACTGATAGGGACGTGCGTTGTTACACTGAGAGTCATTGGAACTGTTTCGTTTTGCAAGTATGTATTTACGCTGAACTTCTTTCACACCGTACGCAGCCAACCGTGCTAATCTGAGGTTTTTCCATGCCTGCACTCATTCTCTGTTTGATGGGCAGGGGGGGGGGGTGTATTCTCAAATCATTTACAGAGTTGGCTTGCGCCGCTGTTACGGAAACTTATGGAAAGCAGTGACGACGAGTTAGTGATACAATAGGTAGAGGAATACACACAGCATGCTTCGCTGTGTGTCAGCATCTGGACCTGGCACTAGCTGCAGCCACGGGAATGTGGAATTTAGGGCCCAGAGGTTTGGTGGCCAACTTCCCAATGCCTATTTGAGTAGGGAGACCCTTGTACATAACTTGTATGCCCAAAGGTGGCGAGGATATGTTATATCCCTCGCCTGGTATGCAGGAGGTCGTGGGTTCGATCCCGACCCTGACGATGCCTGTTATGTATTTGGAGTGTGCTTGTTTTCCCCGTGGTCGCGTTAAAATTTCTCCGGGTTCTCCACATATATAAACATGTATTTACATTATTTGGCTGCAACTATAAATTCCCACTGTGATGATATCAGCCACATCAATCAGCTATCATGTGTGGCCAAGTCACCTCTGAAAAATAGCCAATAGCTCAGTTGGCTTTATCTGGTAAATATAATAGTTTACTTTTAACATTTGTGAATGTAAGTGGTAAGGTTATAAAACCACGATTAACCAAGAGCCCTTCAACATGCAGAGGCATTACCAATGGATGCCCCAATCCAATTCAGTGCCAAAACAATTAAGTGGACATTTGAAGATAGTGTTCGCAATGAAATGAGGCCAGCGTTTCCACATTGGGCCTGAATCTTTGGATAACAGTTCCCTTTCATTACTTTTCACATGACCCTAATTGCATCAACATCTTGTTACGTCTCGTTGCAAAAGCAACTACTCAACAAAATTGCGTTTCATGGAGATGGGAGCCAAACAGACCAGACTGTAGCATTGGGTTTTCGAGGGCCATCATTTCATCACCACCCACCCCGGCAACCCGCAAAAAAAAAACCCAGGTTATTAAAACCTCGTGTCAGCTGAGCTTCTAAATGGGATCCTTCAATGGGTCATTTGTCCCTGCAGTGATTCCATTGGTTGGGTTCGCTTGGCCAATCGATGATGCTCTCACTGGACAGTACTGCTTTGTGTGCCATTGTTTTATGAGACGCACGGGGCTTTTGAACGCCGCGCTACAGGTGAAGCCGCACTCGGCGAGAGACGTTTCACGCGTAAATTAAACCGGCGCGATTTTAGTTTTTTTAACATTCACGACGAGGGTAACACCGCTTCTGTCAATCCACTGCTGGGTGAAGGCCTCCTGACCCGACGGTCATGTGGGACCATGGGGGCTTATATGATCATACTTCACCACGATCGTATTGGTAACGATGGGGTGGCATAGATGTTGGGGACATCGTGCGGTACAACAACGGATTTAGCAGCACTGCTCTCGCTGTGACAGCAACATAGCCCTGACAATGGTAAAGTTGACGTGAAACTGCTCCACGTTGCGGGGATATGTGAGCATGCATGCGAAGAGATGCTTCCTATGTACCCGGTGATTGGTTAGCACACTGGACGTGCAATACAGAGGCTGCCGACGTGGTAGTTTAAACGATCACTCTAGTTTCTGTAATCCCTCCGCCTCTGTCCACCTAGCGCTATAAGCGAATTTACATCGCTCTTTTTCAGAAGCAACCTGGCCACAGACAATCGCTCAACAAAGTGGCTTCATCACGTGGGAATTTATAGAAGTCAAATACTCGTGATGTTCATCCTAAATGTGGAGGGAAAACAGGAGGACGCCACCACGGGGAGAACACGCAAACTCCAAACATCAGGGCATCGGTATCCGGATCGAACCCACAACCTCCTGTATACCAGGCGAGGGAGACGACATCTCCCTACTGCGACGCCCCCATAGGCACACCACAGCTAGCCGATCGGCAAGAGGCAAAGTGATGGGTACTCTCACTGCTTCCAAGACAGCATGGAAGAGTAGGCCAAAAACGCCTCTAGAGTGGCCCTCTAGAGCTCCCTCTAGTGGAGGCCCTTCCACCGGCAGTGGCGTGTGGAGGTAATTGCACGGCTGCGCCTTTACTGTTACCATTCATATGCCAAACAAGAGTACACCAGATATATAAAAAACAAGGCATTTTTGTAAAAAACAAATACACGTGCACGTATATCGACAACCAATTGCTATTCCGTCTTCTGTAGGCCATGCTACGGCCCTGCATCAGGGTGCATTGAATATCATTATTTGTTTGTGATCTCTGTCAACATGGAAACGTCAGCAGTAAAAATGTAAGTGCCTCCCCGATCAAAAGTGCATTCAAACAGTGTTAGTTTTCATTCGACGCCGCCCTGAGCTCCTGGTAAGATGTCCACATGCCCGTGGCAGTGCCTGGCGCACTGCCCACTGCGGTGAAAAGTGGTCAAATCCGTCCCGTAACCGACGTGTATGCGGGGAGATGCCTTCATCCAGCGGTGGATTAACTAACTCGTTGCTGTAAATGATAATTATTTCATTGCTTATTAGTTTTTGACAGCTCTCACCTCGGCCACCCTTCGGAACTGGCTTCCTGTGCCACGAGGCACATTCAAAGCTTCAGCGTTTCTCAAGGTACCTGAGTCTGGCTGTCTGACGCTATCGCTAGAGTTGGTGCGTGCAATCAGCTACTGTTCACGTTCAGTGGTTCACAATTAGTTTCCCTGGGTTAGACCGTGTAGGTATAATGTCAGTTTTTAATTATATCCTTGCAACAGCCAACAGAGCCAATCAAATCCAGTTGTCACGTCCGTGGGCAAAGACATGAAGAACCAAATGAAATGGCATATTTGACCATGTGACAGCCTGAATTGATTGGCTATGTTGGGTGGTGGAGGGATATTGTTGAAATGTACATTATACCTCCACAATCTAACCCGAAAGAACTGTAATTATGAATCGTAATATTGGTCGTTTATGAATAAAGCGGTAACATATGGCCTTTTGTGAGTCAACTGCTGGATGAAGGCCTCTCCACACAATGCATTGGCTTCTGGTTGCCGAACCAATACATGCAACGGTCGCACTCATTGCACACAAAGTGCTGGCGTTAAATGAACCACGAGACCTTGCTGATCTCGTCGAAAAGCATAGACTGTCACGTAAACTCTGGTCACCCTCGCAGCGGCTCTTGTCGATCCATCAAACAAAGACGGCCACACCGCATCGCCCGCTTTCAGATGCCCTTCTGTGGCCGCCTGGAACGCTCTTCCTTCCGATATTAGGAAGCCACTGGAGCTATGCACTTTTAAATCGAGATTGACAATAATTTCTTTAGATCTGCCTTTTGTGTTTAGTTTTGTTGTCCTTCCCCACATCCGATTAGCACGGATGGCTACGTACTGTGCGAAAGAAGTTCAACATACACACATACATGTAAATCAATGGAGAGGTTGTTGTTTGACTATTCTTCACCGTAGTGGCAGTGTAACAGGTGGTGATGGTGATGGGACACCCAGGACTGGTTCAAATATCACAAAATGCCGTCATCGGGAATCAAACTCAGATCGTTGGGGTTCTTGGTGCGGTGCGCAAGCCCCTCCACGGTTGTACAAATTTCAGCCATGGTGGTGACATCACCAAAAGCATAAACCTCGTGATATTTTACGTGCCCTCGACTTCGTACTAAAGCCTTGCAACTTGTACTGATGTACAGAATCTCTACCCATCCTCTGCACTTGTCCTCCCTCCCTGCAACGATTTCCCTCCCACTAAAATGTTGAATCTGCATCCAGAATACATTTAAGTCTATTTGCTTGCAAGCCCAGTTCACAAAACTGTCTCTATCTATCATGGAACATTTCGTGTTTTTCTTATTTCTCTTTGTATTCCAAGCAAAGTAAACTTTTTCGGCTGCAACACACTAATTCGGCAATACGTTGCGTAAGTCACATTTGCATAAAAAAAGGAACCAACTGTTTCTCGGCCGCTTTTTAAAAGCGCGTTACCGTTTTGTAAGCATCTGTACTCGTGTGTGCTATAAATCTCTGACGGGTGCCCCCTTTGCTGGCCTGTTTTCCTGCATTACGACCTCTTTGTTAATTCGGGCCTAAATCTTGAGCTAATTAAAATTTAAATTTGGGCGTCTGCTTACACACGTGAATAAAATTAAAAGGCGTTAATTATGCGCGCCGTCCGAGATAACATAAATCCTTGAAATAAAACTGCGATGATGAGCGCCGTTTGCCGTCCAATATTTATGCAAAAACTGGCGCTGTGGTACACATGGGACGAAGGGGGGACATCTGCTCCCGAGCATAAAGCTCCGCCGTTTGTATCGAGCACGCGGTTTTGCATACTGCCGCACATCAGTGCCTTCACCACTGGCTGCCTTGCCCCGCGTAAACTTCTTGAGAGCTCAGCGGAAAATGTATACGGGATGTGAACAACAACAACAACAGAGAAGGAGTTCTAAGCAGAATAGCATCGGGAGAAGATAATCATTAGACAGTTCTTGCGATTGTAAATCTTTCGTACATATTAAACGTTGCGCGGCAGACTTTTGGTGTTTCGCAGGGTTTTTGTATTGTTTTACTATTTAATTCCGATACATTATTTCCGCTGGCAGCATCTCCAACTGGTTACATTCTATATTTTTAGTTTTTTTTAGAAAAAATATGAGTTTTACTTGCATTCGTGCAAAATCATATTTCCTTACGACGACGACACAACGACGGCATCCAAATTGCAAGTAGCACGGTGCTGACCTTCCCCGGCAGTCCTGAGCGAGTCATGAACATTCCACATCTCTATGATGGGGACAAGTGTCGTCTCGGAGAGGACCGCTGCTGTCTTCCCACAGCGAAAATTCTGAAAGCTGCAGCCCTGGAAGTGCTTGCTCTACGGCGCTGCTGGCAGAAGGTCCTGCACTTAGCAGGAGCTCAAAGAAGCCCATCTATAGGTTATTTGGCTAACTTTTCCACAGCTGCCCAGGCGCATTGGAAAGACGTGGAAGGACCCACACTTTATGCCGCCACACGCGACCCACCAATTGACAAGCTGTGGTGGGCCCACGTACATGTTTCTAGGTTGCACGGAGACGGACGGAGGATTTAAGAAACTCGGTCAAACAACGCCGACGACAGAATACGGCCCGTGCAGTCGTGCCCATCCAGCAGTGGATTGTCAAAGCGCCGTAAATAATATTAAGCCATATGGATGCTCGGGCACCAATTACTTAATTGCAAATACCTCTCAATACCGTACATTGCCTTGTTACAGAATTGTTAGGGGGTCTGAACACTGGCATGCGTGGTACATCACTAACTGGGTGTTGTTACAGCTCTTAATTACTTGACTGAGGGCACGGTGGCCATACAATAGAATCGCACTGGAACCACATTGCAGTATCGCTTATATCAACACAGATTAATATGCCCCTTTCTAGCCGTAGCAGACTGTTGGGGCAACTATGAAGGCCGGCACGGCACACGAGTGGGTGGGGGGCCAGCACCAGGCTCGGTCGCCTTTGTCTCCCCTAGTGGCGATGTTTACAAATCACATCAGGTACTCATTTGAGGCTGAGTCGACCTAACCACTGCGCCACCGCTCCCACAAAAGAAAAAAATATACACACACACACCACAGAAGGGGGGGAACAACACCTCACGGTTATTATGCTGGGGTGGGGGGGAGGTTAATAGATTTAGTGGAAAACAGCAGTGGACGCCAATCGTTAATGACAACAAAAACTTGCTCAGTCGACCGACAGGAGGCATGAGGACCGCTTCAAATAGTCGCCGCCGGTGTTGGAATGAAACTCGGGTGGCCGGGTTTGAAAGCGGCGGTGACCCTACCCGCTCCACGACCGGCTCTCTGCGTTGCTTACGTGTGCGCGCGTGCATCAGCCAGACGGCGACCCAGATGAACACAGCAACTGTGATCTCTTCACAGGTGCTGAAGGCTGAAGTGGAACCGGCGAACTCTCGCGAAATCCGAGGAGAAATCTCACCAATCGCCTGGCTACTCCCCCGCACATCCTTCCTGCACGTACGTACGGGACTCTCTTTTATTTTTAAAGCCACCGCACGCGCAGCTTGCTTTCCCCGTTTCGCAGCAAAATGAAGCGTCTGAGGTGCATCTTCGTGACGGGTAAAACGCACGCATGCAACTAAAGCGACAAGCAGACCGATTGTAAAATAGCGCTCTGATGAAATGCGGCAGGACATTTATTGCACCATAAACCCCTGGCTTTGTGTTCTTAATTGAATATGTTTATTCAGCAATGCAAAGACTCGCGTGTACTTCAAACATTTATAGCGCCCGCACGCACGCGCTGCATAGTTCGATATTTTGAAAAGCTAACGATAAAGGTGCAGCCCCTGCGATTTGCTTACCCAAGCCACTGCTGGCGGAGGGCCCTCTAGAGAGCACTTCTAGAGGGTTTTGTGGCCTGCTCTTCAGTTTCATTTACTTGGAATAACCCTGTGAGCCATTCGGCTCTTGATCCGGGTGCAACCGCAACAAACAATAACATTACAAGATACATTTAAAATTTACTGTACGCAAATTGAAACATCCCCTACAAAAACAATTACATCTTCCAGAAAAAGCACCGTTTGTTTATACTGCGTACAAAAATGTGCTAAAAAATTCCATTTTGATGTTAGATCACAATAACAATCATAATACAATATAGATTAAAATGTGAACTATAACTCTGTACTACATAAAAAAAATCGGGCTAAACTAAACCTTTCTAGAAACTACTAAAATAATTCTATAAAAACAATGTAACAATGATCTTAAGAGATGTGATTGAAAGTTTAAAGCAGCGACATACGTAACATATATTACTAAACCCTGTGTGGCCAGACGTCTCGGGATAGGTGGCAGTATCCACACTTTACCCTCAGCACACACGACCTGCATGCATATCGATTAATTGCGGTATAGCCCAATGTATGCTGCTGGCAGGCAGAGGGAATTTGAGAAGCTTGCGTCAATGTTTCAACTGCCACTTCAGGAGATCAAGCGAGCAACATGTGGATTACAGGTTCAGTGAGATTTTTTGGTCTTAGTTTCACATCACCAGCAACTCACAAATGCCCCCTTTCTATAAAACTATTAACAAACTATTTGAACTGTGAACATTCGTTTATTTTACCAGGTAAGGCCCACTGAGATATGCAGCTCTTTTTCAGAAGCCACCTGGCCACAATTGATCGCACAATGAAGTGGTGGAAATGTATATCAGCCAAATACTCTGAACTCGTGATGGTTCTAAACGTGGAGGGAAAACCAGAGGAACCAGAGAATGACCACGGGGAGAACATGCAAACTCCAAATATACAGGCGTCAGGGTCGGAATGGAGCCCACGACTTCCTGTATACCAGGCGAGGTAGTTAACATCTCGCCACCATGGCACTCTCACTCTTTAGACCTATTTCGGTAGGCTTCGACACTATTCCTTTCCCTCGTAATGAATAACAGAAAAGTCGAAATAAAAGTGTCTGTCTGCTCCATATGTGTCTATTTATTTATATTCGGTGACTTGCGTAACCTTCTCTCAATTTTAGTTTTCGTATTGTTTTTGTATTGTTTAAATCTTGACTTAAAGCTTTCGTGACGGCAGGAAATCATATTCTTGGGTCTTTCGGTAAAGTCACGTAGATAGGTTCAAAGAAAATAACAAAAAATAACAAAAAACTACGACGTTTCGATCGCAACACAAGCGGTCGTCTTCAGGAAGAAAAAAAAGTCTTCGTTTTTTTGTAATTTTTTGTTATTTTCTTTGAACCTATCTACGTGACTTTACCGAAAGTCCCAAGAATATGAATTGTTTGCTGTTGTAAGTTGCTGACACACCCCTACTGGACATCAATGAAAAAGAGCTTCAAAGCTCATCGGATTCCTCCTGCAGTTTAAACAACGATTCTGATTCTGAACGAGAAATCGCGCTCCGCTCATCTTCGTTGACAGACACATGAGCACACTGGTGGAAAGTCCAAATGTCCTCGGCAGGAACTTGTCCCGACAGGGCGGCCGCTGTTGACGCCCCCACAAAGTGGTACAAAGCGTTTATCCGCCTCAAAGGCAAGATGGGACGAGTGATTCCCCTGCGAGGATTCGAGTTCGTGAGCCCACGATTGTAGCTTTCGAGAAACAGTCACGGCTGTGTACGTGGCCAAACGGTGCTGATCGGAGGCGCGGTTCAGAGGTTTCCTCGGTCCCCGCGCTTCTGGGAGAGTGTTCAACCTGCTCACGAGCAACGGCTTCAGCTGAGCTTTGCACAAAACATCAACCGATCTTGGGAACACCGTGGGGAGGAGCTCCCCACCCCGCCCCCGCTGTGTTTAACGAGTGTTAAATCGCAACACTTTCAATCAGAGAGCCATTCATTACTCCTGGTTTTTTTTTCTTTGTATCAGAGCCACAGGACCGCACATTACATTTACAAACACTTGTCGAGGCAGCCATTAGTGTCATTAGTGTGAAAATTTAGTTTTTTCGCCGCACTCCCGTAATCGCGGCCCTATGAATTTCTGAAAATAAGCGCCGTGAATAAAGATGTAAGTGGGCCGGTGCTGGGAATCAACATTGGTTAACCCCTTCTTGGCACGGAATAATTCATATTTTTTGCAGCTTGTTAATGATCAATAACGTGAATGAGTTTTAGCAAGGGTAGTCTCAAATTAGGAGTTTTCCTCTTACAAGTACAAGAGTTAATTGCGGTTCAGGTGCCATTGTTACCACCACATGCAAAAGCTCGATGTGAACATGAGTAAAGGGATGTGTTGTATGCATGTATGTTGAATGTCTTTTGCACCGTACATAGGCAACTGTGCGAATCCGAGGTGTGGGGGAAGGACAACAAACTAAACACAAAAAGCAGTTCGAAAGAAATGAGTTTTCAATCCACGTGATTTTAAAGTGTATAGCTCCAGTGTCTTGCTAATATCGAAAAGAAGAACATTCCAGACGGCCACAGAAGTGCATCTGAAAGCGCGCGATGCAGTGGCAGATCGGTTCGTTCACTGCATTGCGACCCCAGTGACCAACGTTGCATTTCTGACCGTGGACAACACCAGTGTCAGCTGAATCTGAGATCCACTTTGAGCATCCTCTGTGTTTACTCATCATGAGATGAGTGCCCAATTTTGTTTCAAATACGTATTCATTTTTTGTTGCACTGAGTGTAAATACAGAGAGAGAGAGAGACGGGAAGGCAAGAGCAACATTGAGCGAGCATCCTGATAATCAGGCCCCGTGGATAATAATCTAGAGACCTCATTATGACAGATCATTAAAAACTCGAAACTCGCGAGGAAATTTGCGCACTCATCCCGGCATCAGAAGCTCCATGCCACACATCATCCTTAATGGGCTCAAGCCCAATAACTGGCAGTTGTCGATCAATCGGAGCAACCCTCACACCCACTGGCCCACTCCACTCATCTCGCCCGCTGGAGAATCTCCGATCGGCCGTGCTCGACGCAGCCGCCTTGATGCACTCAGTGGGCTTTGTCTGGTAGGATGGGGATGGTTTAGTTGCATTTGTATGTGCTTGGGTGATTGCTTTACCTTTTTTGCACTTTGCACTACTATCATGTTTTTGTGTTGTTTGTTGTTGTAACGTTAATACCCACCCCGACTGGACATCTGTGAAAAAGAGCTTTATAGCTCATCGGATTGCTCCAGTATGAAAGAAATATTCTGATTCTCTCTAAGAGCGGATGGAAAAGTAATTCCCACCGTCACAAAGTCAAATCATGGCTCCTCCCTGTTGTACGAACTCTAGGATCCATAATAGAATTGTGGAGACATCCTCCTGTTTAGGTCTTAAGTAGAACAGTAGGATTTCTCCACAATTCTAGCTGTCGCCTGATGATGCTAGTTGTAATTGGCGGTGCAACGTCGTACTCGAATTATAAATGTTGTGGGTGTGCTCTCCAACAGATCCGTGGGCTGAACTTGTAACGAATTGGCATGTTTTGTTTATGTTACAACCCTTACTAATTCGCTGTATCGAGTGTTGGCGGATTTAACGGCACATTTATACTTACGCGATCTAACCCAAAAGAAGGCCACCAAAATTATTACTTATATCCATTCGTGGCTGTCTACAATGTTGGAAATTAGATATTATCATGGCGGGGCCAGTCTCTCCACAGAGTGGTACTTGTTTGTTGACTCTGGAGAGATGATTTGTCAAGCAGCATAAACCATCACGCAGCGGCTTTTGGATAACCATCGAACAAAGACGGTCACTGGATCACGAACTTTCATATGTGCCTCTGCGGTCTTCGGGAACACTCACTCTTCTGACGTTAGGAAGCTACTGGAGCAATGCACTTAAAATCTAGATTGAAAACGAATTTCTTTAGAACTGCTTTTTGTGTTTAGTTTGTTGTTCTTCCCCTGCACCTCCGTTTATCACGGGTGGTTACGTACGGTGCTAGAGAAGTTCAACATACATATATGCATACATGATGAGCCCATGTTGATCACCCGTCCAGAGTTCGATCTTGCAACTTTACCGAGCGATGTGTTCTGCACCACTGCAAGGCTATGTGCCCACAAAATCGTGAAAAAAAACAAAACTTCATATAACATAAGCAACATATTTCACGTTGCGAAAAAGTAACATTAAATAACGTATTTTTTTTAAAGGGTCTGTTTTACTTTCACGCACACACTGTATAATTTAAATGTACAGACGTGCAATCCGTTCACTGTAAGGCTCTCCCACCGGTATATTGGGTGAGCCTCGGGAGCCAGAAAGGGTTGAATTAAGCGAAGAACTAAATTTGTATGATGGGTTTTTTGTGCGGTCATCGGTGACCGCGCTGAGATTATTAAACCCTCCGTGCATGAGAACCCAGTTTAATCTCAGGTTTGTAGCCTGGGATTTAAACCCAGGATTTCAGCAGCCCTGGCCTATTCGCATGACGTGAACGCAGAATTATCACCCCCGCCCTCACACCCTCCCCCCACCCAGCCATTCCCCCACGTCAGCAAAATCAAATTTCATTAACCGAGTTGACAACTTCGCAGTCAACATAATTAGCAATCTGAATCTCACCGTTCTATCCACTGCCTGCAATGGTGAGACGATCAAAATCGCGCACGTGCCCGGGCGCTGTCACGGCGCTTTACGTCCGGTTATTACATATTTGACGTCCACCGTGCCTTATTTATATGCACAGCCGCACCACGTCTTCGCGTTCCTTTAATCAGGGCGCGCACATTGTTTTAAGTCAATACCCATAAGACGAAGCTCGATATCTACAATGTGTCGGCTTTACCACGCGTGTCTTTTTTTTTTAAGAGTTGACGTTTGACATTTGTAGGAAACGTGAAAAAGACACGACGATAGTTGACGAAGGGCCTCGTCGGTCATGGGTTTGAGGGGCGATGTGAATATTGATCAATTGTAGCGCAGCGTGCCGTAAAAGGTTGTAGATGTTTACATCCTATGGCTGCGGCTGCAGCCGGGGTGGCGCTGTGCCCAGAGGGTTCTCTCCATTGCAGGAAGGTCAGGAGAGTTCAAATCCCATTTCGAAGGGGTATGGGTCAGGGTGGGGAGGAGCAACTCGGGCCATCATTCCAGCTCTGATGTCAATAAAATAAGTACCCACTCTTGCGGGACGTCAACAGCGGTCATCATATCATTACCCTGACCCTGCTCATGAAGTGGGGAATTCCCACGACTGCCTCGCGGATATCATCCACAACGGACGTTCAACTGGGCAGTGCTCATCCCAATTGTTTTATTTTTTTAGATTCCACATTTCCTCGATGGGAGGCCATTCACTCCATCGGACGTCTACTGTGTGGGTTTCCAAAAAAAGACTCGTGTTTACATTATCGACTCGGGATGGGTTATGGCCCGAATCGACCTCTGATCCCTCAGCCTGCCGATCGCATGAGTCCGATGAGCTAATGGCAGCACCAGCTGACCAGCTGGTGACGCATAAAATATAACAAAAAGATAAAAGGAATTTAACGATACTGTGCCGTATTATATATATATATATCAAAGTAAGAAGCAGGTCGCGGCTGGAAGGGCTCCAGGTGATTACGCAGCTGTACGTGGAGTGCTGCTTCGAGCAGATGGTGCCGTCAAATAAACGTGGAATCGGCAGAAAGGGCCCAATGCAAAGCAAAGTGGGCCAAATTGCTGTACGTATATAAACACGTGATGGGCTTGATGGCACATGCCTGTACAATCCATCGGCCGACTGTTTAATCTCATCCGTACTATTTTTCATCCATTCTGCAGGTCGGGTCCGTGGTGGTGAGATTTTAGCTCCCTCGCTTGGTATGCAGGAAGGCGTGGGTTCGATCCCAAACCTGACGCCTGGATATTTGGAGTTTGCCTGTTTCTCTCCCCGCGGTCGTGTGGATTCTTCTCCAGGTCCTCCGGTTTTTCCATTCAGCATTTAGAAATATGCGTGAAGAGCATTTGGCTGCTATAAATGCCCACGTGATGATAAGTCACTTCATCGTGCTATCAATTGTGGCCGGGTCGCTTCTGAAAAATAACTATATAGCTCAGTGGGCCTTACCTGGTTAAACAAAAACAGATTAGTTTTTAGGCCAAATCACTTCCCTTACCACTTCTTCCTTTGCGCTGCTTGATTAGGAATTCCATCCCTACTTCATCTTACCACCTGGTTCAATTTAAGGAACATATTCACTCCTCTCGAGTGCAACGTGAATAGCCCGATGTTTTTTGGCCGTGGCGACTTGGGCATATTGGGGCCCCTCGGGCCTGTGTTCAGCGAATTAATAGCGAAAGCAAAAACAAAATCCCGTAAAAACGAAAGAGGAATCGGTGGATCCCACGGAAATCCTCAAAGTCAAGAAACAAACTCGAGGCGCCGGAACAAATGTAGCCTTTATAGAGCGGCATAGTATAGAAAGTAGGTTGTCAACGTGCGCGGGTGATTTTCTTTTGCCACTGCGGTTCTTTCAAATGCAAAATGCTCAGAAATAATTGGCCAAAAACATTCCCACCTGAAAATGCTCCTTGACACTCGGTGAGGATTTTCCTGGCTATGAGGAGGGTTATTAATCATATAATAGCGCAACTCAAATTCAAAGTGTCTTGCTTGCTCAAATGAGCAACACAGCTGTGTTGTTGCTATCAGTTGATGGTGCTGAGCCAGTGATGAAAATGTTACATTCCCATAGCGAGGCCATTGCACAATATATACAGTTTATTGTTAAATTAATAATATATATATATATATATATGTGTTTTAACAACATATATTGTCTTCAATTCATCACATGAGCCTTGACTCATCTTGTCATCCTTCTGGGGTCAGATAATTTGACAGATTACTGTACTCATGAATATTTTTAACGCACCTGGAATTAATAAGTTAAAAATGTTGTTTTGTATCTTGATGATTCGAATGCGTCAGGCAAAAAGAGCAGTCTCAAGTGCATTTTTAGACTTTCAGTTTTTTTATTCATTCTCATTCGCTGTGCACATTTCCACAATGATCTCGTCTTGTAATGTGCACCGTGTGCACTCACCATCGACGCGAGAGAACGACTCGGAGGCCAGAGGAACCACACACATGTGGGACCACGTGGTCAGAAGGCAATTTCCTAAGCTCTGCGGTCCCCTACATATTAAGGTGTTATCAGTCTCCACTCGTTCACAATGCGCTTTTGATTTAGGCCACGTCATGATCTGAACAAATTTGTAGAATTATGAACCATCCATCACCTAACACAAACAAGCAAATTTAAATTTCACTTGCGCCAGTGTTTAACGTGCCAATCATCGTTTCAGATTACCGGTAAGTTGAAGAACAATCCTTACGACTGAATGCAGCAATTAGATGCGGCGTTTTGTTCCGAATATTTTCCTGATGATGCTTGATGCTTCAGCCTTTGCAATTTCTTTCTCGCGGCACTTCGAGCAGATGCGCATCCACAAGAGGAAGCTGTAGAGAAGCCCTCTTGAAAACATGGGAGCACCCACATTTTACCCCACCACACACTGCCCACCTATTGACTCACCGGTGCTGCATCCATTTATACTGCTGGGAATTTTAGAAACTTGCCAAACTGTTCCAATTGCTGCACCTTGTATATTTTGAATCGCATTGACCACCTCTGCATTGCAAGTCTACTCACTGTGCTATCCATTGCTCTAAGGCAGTATTTCTGTTGTTAATATTCCGGTCAAATTCAAAGCGTTTTTTTTTTATGACACGTGCTAAAATTTGGTTAACTTGACAAATAGACTGCACCCTCTTCTGGTACCCAGGGGATTGGGTTGTTTTATTTATCCGGTTTTAATGTTTTCACCGGGGAAAATGACATTTTTGGCCACACAACGCATGTTGAGAGGCGGCCGCGCAATTTAAATTCTGGAATTCAAGAGGCTCCTGTAAATTTTGACAAGTGCAGCATTTTAAGCAGCCGTCAAAGTGGCTGGATGTACAGCCAGGTTTTCCGCGGCGCCTCTCGAGACACGCGCACACATTGTTTTCATTCCAGCGTTATTTATTTAACCTGCTGAGATCGTATTCCGGTAGATTCTTCTACAAATGAGACCTCAGTACCCCGTACTTAAAGTGTGAACCGTTCTTCTCTTGTTTGTCCGGCTGGATGGTGCTCTAGTTATGGCGATCAACTCACAATCGTGTGTGGGTATTCCCATCTCTTCTCAGATGTCGAGCCCATAATTAAAGAGGAGGCCAAACACCTTCTCGAGAGGTTCTCTAGAGTGCACTCTAGTGTGAGACCCTTCCGCCAGCAGTGGCGTGAGTAAGCAATTGCAGGGCTGCACCTTTACCTTTGGTTGTACACAACATAGAACTATGCACGACGTGCGTGCGATGCTTAAAACAATTTAAATTGCACGCAAGCTCTTCTATTCTATTTCGGAATCATATAGCAACCCTTTCCAGAGACACAGCTGCAAGCAGTTTTCACGGCCGCACCTTTGCCTGTTGTGAAATGTAGTTTGCAATGCTGCGTTGCCACCGCTGGGAAACGTCTCAATGCTTCGATAGCTCGTCATGCATTTCATAGCAAGTGCGTGGACCCGGCCCCTCAAGCTCGCTCTCTCACCCTCCCCATCCCTTCGTGTTGGGGAGGCCACGGTGGCGAGATGTTAACTGCCTCGCCTGGTATACAGGACGTTGCAGGTTCGATCCCGACCATGCGGCCTGCTGTATATTTGGAGTCTGCATGTTGTCCCCGTGGTCTTGTGGATTTTTCTTCGGATTCTCCGGTTTTTACCTCCACATTTAGAATCAACGTGCCTTTAAAATTATTTGGCTGCTGTACATTTCCACATGATAGCCATTGCGTTGAGCTATCATTTGTGGCCAGGTGCCTTTTGAGACAGAGCTACAGAGCTCAGTGGACCTTACCTGGTAGAATACAAAGTAGTTTAAATAGTTTAGCTTATACTGCTGGGTGGACGGACCCAGAGGGATTCAAGAGACTTGTGGACCTCACTCGGTAAATAAAAATAGTTTAGTTATAGTTTATGTTCAGAAGGAAGCAATCACCATTCAACAAGGTTTAACACGCGCTTGTCTTAGGTTGCATTATTTGGAATGAGAATTGATCATTGTAATTTTAAGCGTTTTTTTCATGTAAGCGTGGTCCCAAGGCAACCCTAACCGAGAGACGCGGTTGACCACGTGTTTCCCGTCAACGTTGACCCCCGTGACGTCACAGCAGGGCGCCCCAACAGCATCGTAGCTTTCAATTTAAAGCTTTCGTGACAGCATGGATTCATATTCTTGGTTCTTTCGGTAAAGTCACGTAGAAGGGAAATAATAAAATAATGAAACAATGTTTTATTTTTCTTTATTATAAGCATCGTAGCTGTCCCTTGGCAGAGTGAGCCATGCGGCTTTTGCCCTGGTTTAGGGTGCCGTGAAAATTTGGGTTGAGACAGATTTCCACGGCAGCCTTAACCGGGCAAAACTGGGTTAATCTCACTTGACCCGGTCCATAAGCTGTACCAGCTCGATTATACGTGGTGGTGGTGGGAAACTTGCAATGTGAGTTCCCTTAATCCTCAACTCAGCCCCCTGATATAATCAGTATTACTTTCTGCAAAGTTGTCAGTTAAAACTCTGGTCTTCCCCCACCATAGTAATGTGGAATTTCCACCGCTGGCTCATTATATAACTAACGGGTGGTGTGCATAATTACACTCAACACTGTAGCCTTTCTTTTGTTTACAAATGTTCTCGAGGTGTCTCCGGCATTCGATGTACAGCGAGGGAAAGGAAGCTTTTGCTCATTTTGCCGTGGAAATTTGTGAAAGAAAAACTGTCTCGGTAGCAAAGCGCCGACGGCACAGAACTGTCCAGCGCCGGCAGGACTCAACAAGCGACTGTGATGATGACGATGATTTGCAATTCAGTTTTAAAACGTTCGAAGATAATTCCCGGAACCATTATCAATGGGGGGAACGATCGTCGGTGAGCTTGGCTTGATGCGAGGACAGCACCGGGATAGGCCACAAATCGAATAAAATCACGAGAGGGCATTTGGCATTCGTGCCATCCCGATAGCACAAGGCCAGGACGGATGCGCCGTGTTTCACAGATGAGCATCGTACACTGTTCGTTCGCAGGACGGGGGCTACGTTGCACCTCCGAGTAGCACGGGTGGCTACGTACGGTGTGAAAGAAGTTCAACATGCAAACGTGCAGTGTGGTTTTACCCAAATAGCAAAAGAAACTTTACGAGTGTTTTCAACCAATTGGAAATATTCGGACCGTGATGTCTGCAAAAAAACTTTGCTGGATCTTTAACATCCACTGTGAAACTGACGGTGCATATGTTCGATTCTTGCACAGTATTGACCGGGGCGGCCGAAGAGCTCGAACCACGAACCCCCGCAACGAGCGACAAACACGGCCGTGTCCGCCGCTCCAAAGCCGGCAATGTTAGTGGAGCGACGTTAAATTAACATAACATATTCATCCGAAGAAGGTATTCATTGAATCAATGATGTTACTCTAAAGGAAGCAAGTTGCAGGATTACACTGAGTTACTTTTAATGCCTCGGGTAATCAAAAATCTAAAGATCGATTACTTATCAAAAGTAACTCTTAATTAACTCACACCTAATGCGTGTGCGTGAGCACGTGCCGTGCACGCCCATCCGCCTGACCGCGTATTACGTTCATTTAATTTCTTTAGAGCTGATTTTTGTGTTTAGTTTGTTGTTCTTCCCACACACCTCCGATTGGCACGGTTGGCTACATACGGTGCGAAAGATCAACATACATACACACACACACACAAATAGTTCACCAACTAACAGGAACTGCAGCAATTTAATTACAAACTGCTGTACTTATGGAGTGATTCTTTTTATGCGTTCATAAGAATGGGAAATATAGCTAGACGTTTGGCATGATGTCCGACGTTTCGTTCCATGCCCTCGCAGAGCAATGTATCGCTCCGCGTCAGAGTACTCAAAACAGCAATTTGCGTCGTTGTGGAGAATGTAAAAAGCAAAGCAAATAAGCAGTCTCCTTCGTATCCATCTTGTGACGTAAAAGGCAAAAGCATTCCGTGAGGCACGGTTGGATATGTACGGTGCAGAAGAAGTTCAACATACGTAGGTGACCCCGCTTGCGAGTCGCGAGCATTTTACGGGCGCACGCGCGCCCGTGTGTAAGTTAATGAAGATGCACCCGGCGTTATTCTTCCCCGGCGGTGGACTGACATTTCAGTGCGTTGCCCACGAGTCTCCTCCCCACCACGACGACACGACGACACGCCCGTGTGCCCGTGTGCCCGTTGAGTTACCCCAGGCTCGGGAGGCGGTGACGGCAAAGGAATCTCAGCGGCTGGGTGATATTTCCCCCCTCGACCACCACCACCACCACCACCCTCCCCCCTCCCAAAAAAAAAAATTCGCTTTTCCAGCCACGTCCTGCGGCAGAAAGGGGTTAATAAGCGTGGCAAATGAAGTGAGCCAGCCGCACATTACCGGGCTGAATTAGGGGCCGTATAAATCAATTTGGAGCTGATTGGGCCGGAGTAGACCGAAGGCAGCCAATTTTCTGCTGCATTGCTCTCGATAATCTGGTCAGTATTTCACGGCCGATTTGAGGGGATCCTAAGCCACCAACCTTAACTCTGACCACCTCCTTTGCCCCCTTCCTCATCCCTCCCCCGACCGCCCCCCACCGCCCCCACCACACTCTTTTTTTGCCTCTGCCCTTTCTCATTTGTCATGTCTGAGCCTTGCTTGCAACATGTCGTCATTTCCAACACGGCTCGACCAACACTTCTCACTCCGTCTACACTGCCCCGCCCCCCTCCACCCCCCGCATCAGCCCATCGCTCTCTGCTACAGCCACCTCTCCGATGTGCGCACACCATCGACCCTCGGGGCCTCTTCTTACGCGCGCGCAGGCCCAGGTATAATACGCGTCACCATTTTTTTTTGCCCCGCACGAAATTAGAGCGATTAGCTCCTGCCGCTCCCCACTGGCCGGCCGTCACATTCCATCAGGTGCAATCATGCAATGCGCCTTTGCTATGCCAACGCGATTCCACAGCGGCGCGCGCGCTGCCGCGGTGTGCCACCACCGCTGCTGTTGCTGTTGCACACTCCGCTAATGGATTCTGAGGTGCGCTGGTTTGCCGACAATTGGCACGTGTCTCTGGGATGTGTGAACCACTGCAGCTGCACGTGGACAAGGCGTGGCTGGATTTGGCGGACCGTTGGCATGGCCATCTCCGTTGGCACACTGGCTGAAATTCATCTCGATGTGGGGGCATCTACTGCCGGCCACAGCAATTTTGGGGGGCGGGGCCTTCTGCGTCAAGAGAATTGTCCCGGCGCAAGTTCGAGTTCTGGGTTCAAATCCTAATCTGCCGCTGGAAATGAAACCAAGTTTCTTTTCGAATTGTAGACAAAAAAATGATAATCGAACAGCCTTCTTGCTCAAACGAGCTTGGGGCAAGCGTTCATCTGTGTCTCGTGCGTCTGACCCCCAGTGGGAGATACATTCCACATTGTAATTGCAGTGACCAGTCACCCTGCAGAGCAATCATTGTTCGCTGCTGACAATCTGATACTGTACTCGATTTATCGAGTACTCGATTTATCGAGTACAGAAGGATGATTCGCTGAGGTCAACGCTTGACCGGAATTGAACTCTTGACCTTCGGATGATGGGTCAAGTGCTCTCACTCATCACAGTGCCAAGCAACCCATCCCAAGTGAAACCCACATTCTCCCACACGCTGCTCACCAAAGCAAGTGCATTCTTCACCCAGTCACGAGAGATTGTGTGTCAACATTGCGGAGAGCCGGGGAGTGTCGCGTTTAGCGCTCCGTGCTGCTGATTCACTCTCATTTCCACATCATTAGCGGATTTCTGAACCGGTCCTGGGCCTTTCGTAGGTCGACTCTGCCTTCGATGAGTACCTGGTGTGGTGTGTAAGCATCAGTACCGGTGAGACAAAGGCGGCCGGGCGTGGTGCTGGTTACCAGAACCCATCGCGTCTACCCTGTTAGCCTTCATAGGTCCTCGTGAGCAGCACTTGCCCCAGCAGTGTGGAAAGGTTATTGGAGGGGAGGGGGTGCAGGATTTTTGCCTTTGTGTGTCAACAAAACATTCTCCTTAGCCGGGTAAATGTCCCCCCCCCCACTTGTGGAAGTGCCAGAGTGCATGCGAGCCGCGTTTGTAAGGGCACCAGGGCATTTGAGTGTAATCGTGCTTAATGGTCACAGGACCGCACGTGTTGAGGATTAACATGCATGGGAAGATCAATTAACGCACAATTAACACAGCGTAATGGGGCAGACGCGTCTGCTGAAAAAAATATATCTATATCCCACACCCCCAGTGACTCGAACCACGCAACCGAGGTTCACGCTTTTTTTTTCAAATCAGAAATGCCCTAGGAATGTAGCTAATGTATCGTGGAAACTTCGATGTGTGTATGTGGGACTCGCCCGAGCGTGTAATTACGTATGCATTTTATTACGTAACGATGGAGATGGATACAATTGCTCTTTGGTTCTTTCGGTAAAGTCACGTAGAACATTTAAATAAAATAATAATAGAATACGACGTTTCGGTTGCAACACAAGCAGCCATCATCAGGTAAGAATTCATGATAAAACACAGACACGGAAACAACATAGGCAGACACACGTGCAGAGGCACACCGAGCGAGACACACACCAAGACAAACAGAAGTTGTTGTTTTTTTACCGAAAGCTTCGAATCTAGTACGGATACAATTGAATATAACATAAAACCCACTTGGTGAGAATTTCCTTAACTTGCTTTCGTCTATGTTACTCTTGGAATGAAGCCAAAGACTGTTTATTCGAGGCACAGTTTGTAAGTGTTTGTGCCCTGCCTGCCTTCATAGGTGCTCGCAAACAGCATTTGCTGTTATATGGGGGGGGGGGGGGACGTTCAATTCTGCTCAAAGCCAACACCAGTGACGATTATCTGAACCTGTCCTGACCCTCCCCTAGGTTGACTCGGCCTCTAATGAGTACCTGGCACAGTGTGCGAACCCCGCCACTGGGGAGACAAAGGCGGCCTGGGCGTGGTGTTGGCCACCCACCTCCTCGTGAGCCGTGCCGTCCTTCATAGGTGCTCGCTAACAGCACTTGCCCCAACAGTCTGCTCAGGCTATACGGGGGATCTTTTTTGTTGTGTGTTCATGTAGTTTTGCCGTGGTTGTATGTGGAGGAGGGGGGGGTAGATTAGTGAATTTTATTCCCAGCCATGGCTAACACCAATTGTGATTGGGGTGACATCCAAACCGGTCCTGCCCCCCCGCCCCCACCATCACCAACTCGTGATGGTGGTCAAACTTCCCATATGATCAACATGGTGGGGGTAGGCTTTCGTGCAGCGGTGCAATGGCAAGTGACGGAACTGAGGACTAATTTCATAGTCATCTGGTCCACCGCACTCGAGATTTTACAGCCGTGGTTTGATTCCGTGACCATGATGCCGCCAAGGACGGGATATTCCCCGGCGCTCACCGTAGCTGGAGAGGAGGCTGCGGTGACAAAGGCAGCCGGGCCATGATGACATCCACAGCATCCGTCATCTGCCATATACGCCAGCCTTCACGTGTGTTTGCCAACAGCTCTTGCCCCCATTGTGTATAGCGCTCACCAAGCGGCGGGGGGAGTGGGGGTCTTTGTCCCTCTCTGTGATTGCCTCTACGTATTGTTAGCTTGTGTATTGTAAGCAGCACATGAGAATAAAAGTTGCATCGGTCTTCAAGAGGAATTACAGCTAAACCAGCGTATTTTGTATATTAATGAAGCCAATTACGTAAATGGAGATGCACATTGGTAGTTCGCTGTGCAGCACTGTACTCCATATGTGTTACGGGACGAGCACATACAGAGCCATAGTTGTGATTAACTCGTTAAAGTGCGTGTTTTTTTCTTTCTGGCTCTTCGTTTTTATTATTTTACCTTTAAGACTCCCTATAATTATCCACAAATTATTATGGGCCAAGCTCCGTTAGTTTCTGACTGCAAGTATATTAAATGTAGCGGCTTTTAAGTTGCACTGCATTACATATTAATAGGCTCCTCAGCCATGTGGCACATTGTAATTTTGTTTTCAATTAAAAGCATACTTCT
The DNA here is from genome assembly GCA_014621495.2 of Entosphenus tridentatus. Classification (NCBI taxonomy): domain Eukaryota; kingdom Metazoa; phylum Chordata; class Hyperoartia; order Petromyzontiformes; family Petromyzontidae; genus Entosphenus; species Entosphenus tridentatus. The sequence goes on from CM025640.2 coordinate 8,744,063, forward strand.
TTTTCATTGGTGAAGTAATGGAGAAGATGAAACTTTTGTGTTTCATTTAACGCGACCATAGTGGAATTTCCACGACTTGCATTCCACATTCCCGTGACGGGGACCAGTAGATCTGCTTTTGCCTTCTGTCTTCAAAGCGCTGCTCATTTGTTGAGCTGTGTATCGATGACAGCCTGAGTAGCTCTACAGTAATTTAAAGTTCAGTTATATGGCCCAGTAACTGAACGGTACAGGGCACTTCAAATCCCTGGTTGGGGGGGGGGTGTGATTCAACCCATCATCCTTCTGCGGACCTAAAACGGGTACAATTTCGTAAGGAGGTTAACGGCGGTTATTATTGGGATAGATTCACTCCCTGCTACAGCAATGTGGAATTCCCTGCACTGCTCAGGGCTGTAAATGGAAGGTGACCACCGTCGCATTGTTGATTAGAGTAGGAAATCACTTTGACTTTTTTGCCTATTTATATATATATACAACAGACGTTTACACGCGTAGAGCATTGTAGGCAAAATCCGACTTGTAAATGTGAAATGAGAATTAGAATAAAGGAAGTAGTCTTGCGGTGTGGGTGACGCATCAACCAAATGAAACGTAATTTTCTAGCGCATGTGCAATTACCATCTGTTAGAAAGCTAATGTGTGTGTGTGTATTCGCTCCCTGCACTCTGGCTAACACAGCTTGTTTGTTGTTGTACTTGCCACCTCTTGCCTTTAGGCGACATTAGCATAGATAAAGGATATCTGCCAGAATCTTAGAAGTTGCCCCGATTGCTGAGAAAGCACTTATGTCACGCGGTGGATTGTGCGCGCACTATATTACGCACGCGTAACATAGTTTATTATAATTTGGGAGTAACACAATAAAATGCATTTGCGGAGGTCAAACCGCACAATGGGAAAACTGGTTAGGGGGAGCCCATCGTCAAAATAAAAGTCCCCATTGCT
>CM025640.2:8745020-8768193 GCA_014621495.2 Entosphenus tridentatus
GACGAGATATTGCTCGGACCCTTAATATATTGTAATGAAATGCAATACAATGTAACACGGCACATTGCAATTTAATAAAATGTGATGTAACAGATCGTAAGCTGATACATTTTCTAATTCCTCGGAGGCGAGAGGGGCAAGAGAGCCGAGCGGCAATTATTCAAATTGTCGGCGCGCCGCGCTCCCAAGTGGGAGTCTGATGTTTTCTGCGGCGAGTGTGAGCATCGGACACACGCTCGTGCACGAACACACGCGCACGTGTAGACACACACGCACGCACACTCGTGCAGCAACACTCGCGTACGTATAGAAACACACACGCGCACGCACGCACGCACACTCGTGCAGCAACACTCGCGTACGTATAGAAACACACACGCGCACGCACGCTCGTGCACGAGCACGCGTGTACGTATAGAAACACACACGCACACTCGTGCAGCAACACACGCGTACGTGCAGAAACACACACACACGCGCACGCACTCTCGTGCAGCAACACACGCGTACATATAGAAACACACGCACATGCACACTCGTGCAGGAACACACACGTACGTGTAGAAACACACACGCACACGCACTCTCGTGCAGTAACACACGCGTACGTGTAGAAACACACGCACGCGCTCACTCGTGCACGAACACACGAGCACGTATAGAAACACACACGCACACTCGTGCACGAACACACGCGTACGTGTAGAAACACACACGCACACGCTCTCTCGTGCACGAACACACACGTACGTCTAGAAACATACACGCACACTCGTGCAGGAACACACGCGCACGTGTAGAAACACACACACACGCGCGCGCACGCTCGTGTACGAACACACACGTACGTGTAGAAACATACGCGCGCGCACACTCGTGCAGGAACACACGCGCACGCACAACGGGTGCCAATTGCGCACATAGCACGAGTCACCAAGAGCAGGCGGCGAGGCCAGACCTCGGTCTTCAACACGTCGCGCGCACGCTCGTGCAGGAACACCACTTGTCTACGCGCTGTCTCGGCGCGTCTTGTCCGCGTCACATCGTCCCCTTCATCCTGTCTCATTCGTAGCGTGGCTACCGCATCGCTTGTACCGTGCCGTCCGTGCTCTACCCTATTATTTTATTATGTTTTATTTTTATTATTTTATTACTTCCCTTCTACGTGACTTTACCGAAAGAACCAAGAAGATAAAATAATAAAAATAAAACATAATATTATTATGTTATTTTATTATGTTTTATTTTTATTATTTTATTACTTCCCTTCTACGTGACTTTACCGAAAGAACCAAGAAGATGAATCCCTGCAGTCACGAAAGCTTTAAATCGAAACTCTACCCTATTGTCGTGTTTATTCTCTCAATGAGACTGAACGGGGGGCGAGGGGGTGCAGCGATAAAGGAAACCTCTTGTAAAAATGGAAGTTAAACGAACAATAATCGATTGTTATCTTTCAGGTCGTTATAATGCAGTACAGCTCAATGAATATTTCACAAAGGATTCACTGTCAATGCTAATCGATGATGAATCGATGTATTGGTTACATACCTACCCACTGTACCGTGAAGAAGGGTCATTGCCAGAAACGTCGGCTATTATATATATTTTTCCTTTTAAGGCAGTGTCATTGACAGATGTGTTGCGTTTTTCATTTATACTTAATAGCTGCTCGCTGACTACATTCGCTGCGAGCAAGATGACCGATACAAATTACAAAGACCGCGTAGACGTAAAATACAAGAGTCACATCATCATCATTATCAAGAATCGTAACGACACGTTCATTTGGTTTATTTGTTGCAGGCAAACTCTTACATTTGGTGAGGTGGAGGTGGGTAGGGAGGGAGGGGGGAGGTATTTTCCAGAGCTCATTCCCGGGAAGCTCCAACTATGGTCGAGTGGGGTCGTGCATCACGCGCGTCCAATCCATGGTGCAATGGTGGTTGGCTGAGAAGCATCCACGGGGTACAGTACAGAAAATAGGTTATTACGGCCTCGCCTGTGCAGACGTTCGTTTGATCCCCCACCCCATCCTTGCTGTATCGTGTCGGTTTTCTGTAGGGTCTTTGGTTTTCTGTGGGGTCTTCGGTTTTCTGTGGGGTCTTTGGTTTTCCTCCCAGAATTCTCAACGATGATTTGAACAAAATCCACCAAGTTTTGCGAACATAGGGACCCTCCAAAAAAACAAAACTGAACTCAGCGAGGCCCTCCTGCATAATTGCGTGGAATCTGCGATCGTCACCTCTTCTCCTCCATCGCCCATCCCCTCCCCTCGCCCCTCCACTCCGTCCCGTCCCTCCCCTTGTAGCCCTTTAGTGACCCCCACGTGGCCCTCTGTCACGGTCACTCATTCCCTGGCCCTTGCAATGCCCCTTGCCATCTGAATCAATCCATGTTTGTGTTGCCGCTTTTAAACTATGTAAAGTGCCTTGAGCGAAGGTGCTCTATAAATGTAAGGTTATTATTATTAAAGATGTTTACACACTCCATCAGGTACTCATTTAAGGCTAAGTTGACCTAAATAGACCTGCCCAAGTCAATTTCAGGCACATGAAATTGGTTTTCGGTATGGTGTATTATTATTTTTTATTATCCATATCTCCCTTGGAACAAAAAAAAAGACATTTGTTGTCAATGAGCACAAATAATCACGGAGAGATGCGCGCTTGAAATGACTTTGAGAGGCAGAAGGATGAACGCTCGCAGTTTAAAGACGCCATTCTAACCGTCAAGAAAAGTAATTGGGGCTTAGCGGGGACACGTCGCTCGGAGCGATGATGACTGATGGTCAAGAGTAGCGACAGAGCGGCGGCCAAGCGATGGAATGTGCCTGAGAGGCAATGGAATCTGTGTTACTTAGAAGAGTTAACTTTCTAGTTGCTTTCTAGATTTTGAAGTTTGCGTGACTGCAAGAATCCATACTCTTTGGTTCTTTCGGTAAAGTCACGTAGGTGAAATTTTTTTTTAAAAATGTTTTTATTATTATTATTTCACCTACGTGACTTTACCGAAAGAAACAAAGAGTATGGTTTCTAGTTGCAGTTAACAAGAGGCTTTGTGGGATGGGTGTAGATGGGGGCGGGCTGGGGGGGGGGTCCGAGCAGAAGTTGAGGAAGCTACAACCTCAGTTACAAACGCGCGCTTCCCGTGTGTACACTGCTTATAGGTGCACAATACAACTGCCTGCTTGCAAGTGGCCGGCTAAGGCGGCCGCTGGCAGAACGGCCTCCGTTTACGAGGGAAGCTCTCGACTTTAGAGCCCCCCCCCCACCTTCTAGAGCAGGGGTGGGGAACGTCTGGCCTGCGGGCCGTGTAAGGCCCGCGAAATCATTTGGTGTGGCCCTGCCAAGGCAACCGCAGGCGGGACTTGAAATTCAATAAGTCTAGGAGCAAACCTGGCAAAGCAGTTGCGAGTAGCAGCAACATCATCAATACCAGCTAACATCACACGCCTCGCTAAAGAGAAGCAGTTCCAGCCATCACATTAGGGGTGATTTAATTAAATGTTTGACCAAATATAACGGGCTAAGTTTAAAGTTGATAATTTTGTATGGCCCGCGAATGATGTTATAAATAGCCGCACCAACTTCACAATAATAATTATATGCAGGGGCCTGCCTTGGCTCCTCCCACCCTCAACCAGTATATATACAAGGACGGTTTTCTTGGAATTTATCTTACTTGATACAGTAATCGTGCTGTGACGGTTCCACCTGAAGACGGAAGCTTGTGTTGCCTCCGAAACGTCGTGATTTTTATTTTATTTTAATTTTACTTTTATTAATAAAAAAATTTTACCTACGCGACTTTACCGAAATAAACTAAGAATATGAATCCTTGCAGTCACGAAAGCTTCAAATCTAGAATCTAAATGGTCCTTGGCAGAGAAAAAGGTTCCCCACCCCTGTTCTAGAGGCTCTTTGGCCTCCCCTTCCACACCGGCCAGTGGCCTCGAAAAGCGGCGCCCACGTGTGAAACGTGCCGAGCGTCACGCCGACAGTGCAGCGGCCACGTGCCCGGTGGCAGTGGCAGCGAGCGGGGAGAGACGGGCGGGGGGGGGGAGAGGCGACCGACCGCTGGCGATTCGGAACTCGTTTCACCGTCGGTCAGTTGGACGGCAACGCGTTGAGTCCATTCGTCCAGCAAACTCGATCCGTCGGTGACGAGGTCACGCACGTATCTCTGCGCGCACGTTGAACGCCTCTCACGCCGTGATAATCGGAGATGCGCTGGGTGGGGGTGATGGCCCCCCCCCCCGCGCCTCTCCCCTGCCCCCCAAGTGGCTCATTTTTCAATTCCGCGGACGCGACTAAGTCTTGTTCCTCGGACACACACACACACGAAATAAATAATTTTAAAAAACGCCGATACGCACACGTGCAAGCATTAGCACCGATTCTATAAATACGCGAGAGATATGTGTTTTGTTTTGTTTATTATTTAAAATGTTAATAATTAAAAAAAACATTCTGCTTGGTCCCTAAAGGTTTCTTCACTCGTCTGGTGTTTAAAGACATTCGAGGCTCGTTCACGTTGTCCCTCTCTTTCTCTTCCTCTCTCTTGCCCTCTTCCTCAATACAAGTAATTTTAATAATCCAGCATAATCTGTTAAATTGCTTTTTGAAATTGTTAGGATTAATAGGGAGGGTTAAACACACAGCAATTTGCATGTTTAGCGATAATTGTGTTGTTTGCTTGTGAAATAAATAAACGTGTAAGTTAATGAACGCCCACAATAGCGCCGCATTGTTTAACAATTGACAGACCGACGGCTCTCCTATGCCGTCGTAGTCGCTATGAGAGGAATGGCTCCTGCCATGGAAATGTGGAGTGTCCGTCACTGGTTCAGGGCTGCTAGTAATCACTGCCACACTTGTTTGCATTTTTCATTTTCAGAGGTGCTCGGGAACATTGTTTCATAACATACAGATTGAACTGTAAAACATTTTTTTTGTCATGCTTGCATTTTTTTTTTCCCCAGAGGGGGGGGGGGGGGTGGCGATATTGCGGCTTTGTAATCTAAATTGAGTAGTTTTCAGGCCATTTTTTAGCATTGGGATGTTTGGCAAATACGCGTTACATTATATGTGTTTTTTTTTTCCAATGGAAGGAAACCAGAGAACTGGGAATAAACCCATACAGAACGGGGGGGGGGGGGGGGGAGTATAACCCAGGTCCTTCTTGCCACCCCATTCATTCCATTATCTATGGAATTGTCAGATGAGTCTTCGGATTATTTTCATAACATTTATCGAGTATTTTGCGAGTCGGATTATCCTTGGAAGTTAAAGGGAAAGGTAAAGGCGCAGCCCTACAATTACTCACTCACGCCACTGCCGGTGGAAGGTCCCCGAATTGAGGGAGCTCTTGAAAGTCCCTCTTCGGCGGGTGTTTTTGCCTACTCTTCCACGCTGGCCAGACTTCTTGAAAGAGGTGGCCGTAAGCACATTTGTTTTGCTGACCACACGCGCCCTGCCGATGGCCTCGCCGTGTGGCAACCACATTTATTCCCGAGGAACATCTGCGGGGGGAAAAAAAAAGCTTCGTGGCTCATTGGATTTCTCGAGTACGAATACAGATTCTGACTGGCCTGCTGGCTCGACAGAGGAGGGGGCCGGGATTTAAGAAAGTCGCAACGTTGTCTCAACTGCCTCTACCGTGCGCCTTACTGGCGAGCACACTGGATCGCATCATGGCAGCATCAAGTACAGCACAGTATTTGCGAACGGGCTCTCGAAAAATCCGTAGAGAAAGGTAAAAATCCCACTTGCCGTACTGCCACCTGCTGGTACCCTATTTACCCCCTTGCGGGGTCGAGGCGTCTCGCCGATTGACATCCAGCATGAAACACGTGCGTATGTATGTGTGTATGTATGTATGAACGTTGAGCTTCTCTCGCACCGTACGTAGGCAACCACGCCAGCAGGAGATGCGGGGGGAATGGCAGCAACCTAAACACAAAAAAAGCAGTTCTCAAGAAATTAGTTTTCAATCTGGCTTCCTGATATCGAAAGAAGTTCAAAGTACATACATGTTCGATGATTAGAAACACGGTTGCAGAGCGCGTATCTCCTCTCCCCTCCGTGCCTATCCTTGCGAACGCGGTATGCCGCACGACGCTGGACAGCTCGCTGCCTTTGTGCCGCATTTCTTAATCTATTTTTACAAGTGTTATTAACTTTTATTTTTAGGCTCCGGGAATCAATATGCACTTTCAATTATATCTGTGTCTCCTAGCCAGCGCGGGCGGGCCACGCCATGCCTACGAAATAACTCGAGGGGTTTGCCAGGCTTGTCGTGATTTTGTAAACATTTTATCGGAGGCGCCAAAACGAAATGCCGAACATGAATAAATAAGGGAACGCACGAGTCAATAGATAATTAGCGCTTAAAATGATGCACTTATTTGTATGAAAAGCGCCGTGCATTGTCAACGTTATTTAAGTTTTGTGCAGCTGTCCTACTTAGATTGAGTTTTCATTTTTAATTTGCAGTTCAATTGTCCTTTTTTTCTCTCTTGTGAGTGGCAACGCAGTACAGCAAATATGTTTCTGGTCTTGCTGTTTGGATTTGAGCGTGTGGGGTGTTTTCTTTGGTGAGCCCGGTGTCTTCCCATTCACAAAACAGAACCTCAGGAGCTCAACTCAGAAAAGCCATCATTTTCAGTGACACTTTCATGGATACAAATAGATTTAGCTGACAATACGTCTACTTCATATGTCTCCACATGAAAAAAATATATATTTTAAATTCGTTTTTTAAACACAACCCACCAGCCCCCCACGGCCTTCTGGGAGTGCATTATTTCAGCAGCATTGATTGAGTATCGGTGGTTAGGTTAAAAGCGGAGCTGCGTGCTAATCGCTGCTTCACCACTCCCCCACATTATTTATAAACCGTAATCAAAATCATTAGCCATTATCAATACACTGTTGGATAAAGACCTCCCCAAGCCCCCATAACCTGGCTATTACAAGTGATAGCTCAACGAAGTGGCTTATCATGTGGAAATGTATAGAAGCCACATACTTCAAACGCATGTCTCTAAATGTGGAGGAAAAAAGCCGGGGGACCCATAGAAAAATCCACATGACCACGGGGAGAACATGCAAACTCAAAACGTACAGGCATCAGGATCGGGATCGAACCCACGACCTCCTGTATACCAGGTGAGGTACTTAACATCTCGCCACCATGGCGTACAAAATTCGGCTGATGTAGAAATCGAACCTTCACTCCTGCACAAAGTGAGCCAGTTGTATGCACGCAGACAGCTGAGGCACGCGTTTTTTTGCCATTTAAACATTTCCCACCCCCCCACCCCCGCACATTTTCGGCATCACTTTCAGTATTTTTTTTCCCACTTTCAGATTATAGATTCATTATCACTCTTGGTGTAGCTGATGCCAGGTTAAATAACAGCATGGCGGCAGTGACTTGTGTGCAAATTTTATGGCTTGCATTGGCAACAGGCTGCAGACAAAATGCCAACTTACTTTCAGTGCATTGATACATCACGAATCTTCACAAAGCACGCCAACTTTCCGTGAGTAAACAAAAGATGAACAAATCTTTTTTAAAAGTACAACGCTGTTGGAAAAGAAATCAATTGCACGGGGCATGGCGGTGTGTGCCAGCAAACCGCAGGCTTGGAATGAGGGCTGCTGGATCACACGAAGAGTGTCGCTTGTGTGAGACGCTTACTTGTGTTGGTACCGAGGTGTCTATAGAAAGCAGTACAGCAAGTAGAGACTGGCAATGTTATTCACTTATGCGTGTAGCGTTTTCTCTGGGCACATTAGCTTGCACCCTATACGTAGAAACAAGTATTTATTTCCTCACCGTATTAAGTTTTGACTGTCATTAAATCACGGACGGTTTGGCTTTTTGTTTATATGATTGAAATCGTACTCCATTTAAATACCTTCATGTGTAATCGTTGTTATCATATCGTATAAAAGTGTTTTTAAATGTAATATACGTCTATGTTTTAAAATCGTGTTGGAACTAAACCGTTGTTCTTTCAATCTTTCAGTTAATATATTGGTGCCACATTTTGAGGTTTACGTTTTACTGACGTATTTAATTCAAATCTAACTGTTCATTTATACGTTTGTATTTTTAATGTAGCAACTGGGAATACAGTTGCACGGTACAGAATTCAAACACCATGGAGAAGCTGACTCAATCCATCATTATCTCTGAGTCAATCGTACTATTACCACTATTTTGGAAATTAGACGGCTGGCATCATAAACCATCACGCGAACGCCGGTAATCCTGGCAGCAGCCATCGAACAAAGACAGTCGCTGCATCGGGCACTTCCAGATGCGCTTCTGTGGCCGTCTGGAACGCTCTTCCTTCCAATATTAGGAAGCCACTGGAGCTATGCACATTTAAATCGTGTAGATTTTTAAAAAAAATCTTTGGAACTGATTTTGTCTTTAGTTTGTTGTCCTTCCCCCGCACCTCCGAAGAGCATGGTTAGCTACGTACCGTGCAAAAGAAGTTCAACAAACATATGTATGTAGACATACATCTGTCATGAAAAATGTGGAATGTCCACCATTGACTCAGGGCCATCGTCTAGTCTTGTTTGTTCCGGTAAACTTTGACATTCAATTGGTTGGATTTGTTGTTATTTTGCTGAATTTTCTTTTAAACACTATTTTATTCATGTATTTTTCACTATTCCAACTTGAATGCAATTGTGTTATGATTATGCTCTCCCAGGTCTCCCTTTCAAATTAGTTTGGGGTCCCACCGGGCTCTTTCCCGCTTACAAATAAAGTACGTGACTGTAACTTCCATCCATTGGTTTTCAAGTGGAAAATTGTTTTGCTCTGCGGGATATTTTGTGTAACAGGGGGAAATGTTGTGTTTTTTAAATTGCTATGTGGGTTTCACACTGCCTAGCATTGGCTGCCAATGGAAAAGCAGCAGTGACATTTCTTCAGGGAAACTGTTTGGCAGAGGCTTAGTCAGTTTTTTATTATTATTATTACCAATTGGCATCCACTGCTGTTTTCGACTAAATCTATTACCTTTGCTAAAAGGCCCCCCCAGTAGAATAAACGTGAGGTTTGTTCTCCCCCCCTCCCTTCTTCGTGTGTGTGTCTATGCTGTTTGTGTCTATGGTGTTTGTCTATGGTGTGTGTGTCTATGGTGTGTGTGTATATAGTGTGTGTGTCTATGGTGTGTGTCTATGGTGTGTGTGGGAGCTGCAGTCCAGTTATTAGCTTGCTGTGCTACGAACCCGTCGGCCCAAGTTAAATTCCCGCTCACGGCCACCATCGGCAGTGACGATTATCTGAACCGACCCTGGACCTCCTCTAGGTCGACTGCCTCAAATGAGTACCTGGTGCGGAGTGTAAACATCGCCACTTGGGAGACAAATTCGGCCAGACCTGATGATGGCCACCCACCCCCTCGTGTGCCGTGCCGGCCTTTACAGGTTCTGCTCGCTAAAGGCACTTTCTGCAGTGCTAAGCGTACTGCACTGCTATCCTGGTATCCTGGGTTCAATTCCTGTGTCCGTGCAACGGTAGTGGCATTTGGTGTATGAATAAGTTGTGGGGCCTACCCAGGGCCGGATTGAGGCATGGGGGCTTTAGGGGCTGCAGCCCAGGGGCCTTCGACAGCTGGAGGGCCTCCAGAGATGAAGTGAAAAGTAATTTCACTTGTAAATGTTGGATTTTTGTTGTTGTTAGCCTGGTAAAAAATAATTTATATTTTTCCTTAACTTAGTTTTTACTCTTAAAAATATTACCGGGAGCCTCACAGTACCTGTAGCCCAGGGGCCTACAAAATCTGAATCCGGCCCTGGGCCTACCCTAGGTCAAATCACCCCTGCATGAGTATCAGGTTGGGTGTGGGGAATATATCAATTGGCAGACAAATGTAGAAGGGCATGTTCTTGGTCAAATCTTCTCATTGTACCTCAGAATGACCTTATTAGGTGCTCACTAACAAAACTAATTCAAACATTATATGGTCTCAAAGATGCATTTGTTCTGTACAATATACGGTGTGCATATGTACTGTATACGTTGGCGAAGAAAGTTGGGTCAATAAATTTTGAGATTGAGGCATATTAATCGAACAGACAGACTACAAATAACATCCCTGGCATAGCAGAGTTTTGTAGCAGTTGGTAGATCCCGACCTGCAGAGCGACACGGTGAATTGTGGAATGGAGTGCAGCAAGTCACCCTATCGGCACGGACACTTTGCGTGCCATCACCGTGTATTTGTGGACTTTTCCATGGCTGCATTCATTGCCTTTTACAAAAACGCGACAACGCCGAATAGGAAATGGTCGAAACGTGCTTGAGCAGGACGCTGCTGAAGACGATTGGTTGGGACGCAGAACCGTCACAGAATGAAGGCCCAGGTGCCTCAATGCTCCTCGTGAACTTTGTGGTGGTTCTCGATTCTCCATCGGGCAAAGGTAAAGGTGCAGCCCTGCAAAATCCTGGTGGCAGGGCCTCCACTGGAAGAAGCTCCGGGGATCCCCAACCTACTTTTGGCCTACTCTTCCACGCTGGCCAGACGTGTCCTGTACGTGTGTTGAACTTCTTTCACGCCGTACGTAGCCAACCGTGCTAATTGGAGGTGCCGGGGGGGAAGGACAACAGCAACAACATCTTGGAAGAGGTGGGAGTACCCACACTTTACCCCACCACACGTGACATACCAATTGGCTAACTGTGGTTGTACCCATGTATCCTGCTGGGTGGATAGAGGCAGGTAGGGGGGAGGTTTTCAGAGAATTTATCACTGTTGCAACTGCCATGCTGGGGGGGAATCAATCTGGCGACCTCTGGATTGCAAGTCCAGTGTGTGAACGATTACACCACGCACATCACCTTAGTCTGTGTTAACCGCCCTGAAACAGTGGTGCGAACTCGACTTTTTTTTTCGCAATGTGGTACCGTTTGTATCGACCCCCAGAGATATGATGGGCTGAGTTATCCCTTGACCAGGATCTGTCCTAACAACCATCTGGTCTTGAGTCGAGTTTACTGCCAACAGTGCCAACCTATCGAAAACATTTAAAACAAAAATCTGTAAAAAAAAAAAAACTTTTTTTTTTTACAGATTTTTGTTAAAAACACATCTGTTAATTTGTGTTTTCTGTTTTTTTTTTGGGGGGGGGGAAACGGAACAGCTTGTGGGGCCATTTCCTCCAATCAGAGAGGGTGGTGCGTGGGTTAACGTAACGCCCCGCATCACAGCGAGACAAGTGGAGCAGCAACAGCTTGCAGCGTTTGAAGTGCACGGCGAAAAAAATAATGCTGTCGTGGCACATTTCATTTTATTAGTGAAATAAAAAATACCACACAATGTATTTTACCTACTTGCTAACTCAGTTATTTCAGTGTTTTTTCAACACAAAAAAAAACCCCGTCTCGAGGCTACCTTTGCTCGCATAGGCATTTTTCCTTCTCATAACCCTGACAACCTGATTAAATCCTGGAATGTGACCCTCGCAGTTAGCTGACATTGTCTGCATTGTCCACACGAGTCAATGTGAATTCCCATAAACTGTACAACGTACATCTACAGTCCGAGATAAAATATCAAATTTGATAAATAACGCTGACGTATACAAACGCTGCCAGGTGTACCTCTGTGCTTGATATCTGCGCGAAACGCTTTGACTTTGATTCCGTAGTACACTTGCCATTTGGGTAACTACCTCGGTGGCAAAGTGTTAACTACCTCGCCTGGTATACAGGAGGTCGTGGGTTTGATCCCGACCCTGACATCTCTATATTTGGAGTTTGCATGTTCTGCCCGTGGTCGCATGGAATTTTTCTCCGTTGAGCGATCATTTGTGACTAGGTTGCTTCTGAAAAAGAGCTATTTATCTCAGTGGGCCTTACCTGGTAACACAAATAAAAGTAGTTTAATAAAGAATCATTCGTAAAGACTCAATAACTGAAAGTCTAACTTCACCACTCTTACATAAACATGGGTTTATCCCAGTTAATATATCTATATTTTAAATCCCTTTCACATTCTCAGTTCAGTGGGTTTTAAAACCTGGCTTAAAAAGTGGAGAAAAAACAAAAGGGGCACATTTAATTGCGGTTCTGCAGCATTAACGCCGCGAAATGCCAACATATTTGCACCTCCCAAATGGAGTGGAGCCACGCTGGCAGATGTAGCCACGATGCCGCTCTGGAAAAAAAAACAAAAGTGAGCACGGTTTTGGCCCATGCTTATTTTACCCACCATAAATCCTCTCGCGTATTAACGTCCCACTCGCCCCCAGCCCAGTGGCAATGTATAAAGCGGGAATCCTGAGGAAGCCGTTTGTTCGATAAGAAACCTCAGCGACGGATGAATGCGTCGTCTGCCAACGTACCCGGCCAGGATCTGGCGCGTCATTGTTCGAGGGAGCATTGATTCACGCGAATCTGAGATCACTCAGACACAATGTAGCTCGATCTACCCCGCAGCTCAGAAATGACAATCACTTACAAATCTCCCATCTGCGTTGACGTACATTGCCATTTGATCGCACTAATGGAAGCGTTAAACCCGTAGCCTAGTAGTCAGAAAGTCCACTGCAAATCGTTGTCACGTTATCAGCTGCAGCAGTCATAATCGAAACGTCTTGCATCTCGAACATGTGCATATCAGAGAGCAGCAATTCATGATTTGTTCATGAGGACATACACTCACTTCGCTACATTCCTGGAAATAAGAACGAGACGCGTGCAACAACACATCCGCTCTCGTGCCGAGTGTCTCGGATTGCGCCGTGCGTTGTTGGAGGCGCGATGGTGGCGGCAGCGGCAAGTGGAATGAAACGTCGGACATCACGGTTGATCGCACAGACGTTGTGATCCCCACCGCCCCCGTTCCTGTGGGCGTCTAGAATGCACAGTACAGCAACATGTGGACTCTAATGTGCAGGCATTATGGTTGTTCATCGCGCATGCGTGTTGTGTATTCACATTGTGTATGTTGATTACCCTTTGAATAACCCATCTGGTAATGGATATCAATTGTAAGTTATATACAGTTATTAACCCCCCCACCCGCCCCCTTCTGCCTACGCACCTGATTGGGTCACAAGTGACGACATCACATTCATCTCTCTATGTAAGACCGAAACAGAAGGAGTTCTCCACAACTCTGGCTGTTGCCTGATGATGCTAGCTGTATTTACTGGCGAAACGTCGTACTCGAATTGTAAACAATGTGAGTTTACTCTCCAACACGCCGGTGTGCTGTACCAGTAACGAATTGGCACGGTGCAAAAAAATTATCAGTTGTACCAAAACGCTGCAGAATTTCTTCTTTCAAAAATGCCTCATGAGTCACACCGCACGAGTTAAATTTACAAACGGTGTCAACTCACCGCATCACTCCTCTGGAGATCGTCAAATGAGTGCTTCACCAAGCACGGATCTGATGAGCAGTGGATACTCTGCAGACAGACTGCTCCCTGTCATAGAAATGTGGACTTTCCATGATTGCAAGTTGAACGCCGTTTAGAAATGAGGCCCTGCCCTTTGCTTAACTTGTAGGTAAAACTTTAAATTGATTGGACAGACAATCTTTAATAAATCTAATTAAATAATTAAATTAATTAAATTAATTAAATTAATTAATTAAATTTATTTAATTGGACAGACAATCTTTAAGTAGGTCTCACGATTGAACGCGACTTCAGCATCAGCGTCGACCAGCAGGGCAGATGGGCGGGTGGTTTCGCCAGAATCGTGCCCGACAATTTTTTGTCTCAGCAGTTCTAACATTCACATTGCACCACCTATGGCATTTCATTGTATTGGTTGAGTCAACTTAGTGTAGGTTCAGGTGACATCTCATGATGGCGAGATGTTAACTACCTCGCCTGGTATGCAGGAGGTCGTGGGTTCCATCCCGACCCTGAACGCCTGTGTATTTGGAGTTTCCGTGTTCTCTCCGTGGTTGCGTGGAATTTTCTCTGGGTCCTAGGGTTTTCCCCTCCACATTTAGAATCAACGTCACGCATTTAGAGAATATGGCTGCTATAAAGTTCCACATTGATAAGCCACTTCGCCGAGCTATCATTTGTAGTAGCCAAATCACTTCGGAAAACATACCTACATAGCTTTGTGGGTCTTACCTGGTAAAATAAAATAAAAACAGTTTCTAGTTTTAGTTTATACCTGAATCGCCGGAATTGTGCCGCCCAATTCCCGTTGCCCTCCCCCCGCTCGCCGTTCAGCGAAAAGATGCAATCGTGTGGAGGGGGCGGTGGGTTTTTGGAGTGCGTTAGTTGCAAGCTCTTGGCGGTCACGATGCGGATTTTGTTTTCTTGCTGACGTGTGGAAATTATCCCGTGTAACCTTGCTGCGCCATTCTGCGATGCACTCAGGTGATGGCTGGGAGTCACGCACTCGCCAAAGCGGTGGTCGGACCCAGCCTCCAATCTAATTAGGGTTTCTGCACCGCACGTATTAGATAGAACCATTACTAAGTCATTGTTTAACTTCTTAATTTTTCCAGGAATTTTTTTGTTCTTTCTTTCACGAGTGGGTCTGTCTTTGTTTTACTTTAACGATGTAGGGGCACGAACAGATGTGCTAATTCCTCCTTGGGAATATCTTAACAGCCCGTTGTTTTTTGTCACACATATTTCATATAATATGGTTTGGAATTAGCTTCCTTACTTTTAATTGTTTGTATTGCTATGTTAGTCATATGTCAACGTGTAAGTGTGTTGCATATAAGGCGTATTTTATTATTTTGCATGTGTTTTGATCTACTTAAGCTACTTGGTGTAATATTTACGATCTATGTTCATCGTACATTTTTTTTTATCAAATGCAAATGTATCTCTTTATTCAAACAAGAATTGCAGCACATATTCAGTGGTGTAAATTCCACGTTACTATGGCAGACGTCTCTGTGGGACAGCCACTGTTTGAACTCAGTGTATTCACCTTGAAAGGATAATAGGTTGAGTCTTCCTCAGAAGTGGGACTTGAACTCTTTCAGTTGTGAGCTGAGATCTCAAACCATGGTCGCTACCCGGCTGGACTTATAAACTGATGTATTGCATACGCAAGTTGTAAATCACTGTACGCATTTTCAATTAAATGTGCTCACATTTTAATTATTTGCACCTCACGCTTCTAACTTACGAAGTTCCCATCCCACTCATCACTTGATAGAAACTCCCCATAGTTAATTTTAATCACGTACAGCGGAGCAAAATTGTTAATTTTCTTATTTATATTGGAAGCTTGGAAAGGTACGCGTTAAAAGTAAGGTATAAGAGTCAGAACAAACATGCTTGTGCTTATGAAATTAAATGAATAATTAAAAAAGATATAATTTATACCGATTAACGCTTTTTTACATGTGATTTTAATTTGGCGGCTGGCTGAGTCGGGCTGGCCAGGGTGTTTCGCCACTGAGCCCGATTATATGGAATCACTTAATGGATCACGTATATGCTGTAACGTGAACGGTAAACATGATATTGTCATTCACAAACACAAGCTACTGTTTGCCAGTCTGAATTATTAACATCCTACTTTAGAAAAAAAACATGAAGACCAGCAATTTTTAGTTTATCCCAATTAACATCCATTTTTTTTGTTAACATGATATAGTGTACCAGATATTGTTATCGAGATACAAATCTTAACGGGCAGGCACTTGGCTAAATAACGGCCATCGATAAGTATGTGAAAGTCATCCATTGCAGATTACGTATTCAGGCGAAGTGTTGCGAATGTGATCACCCGTTGTGGATTTGAGCAAATGTGCCTTCCGATGCGGAGCACTTTCAAAAAGCTTTCTAATCCCAACTGCAGATTAAAATGTTCCCTTGGACTTGACTTTTAATGTCATTTTGGTGATCAAATGTGAGTGTGCTCCCTTTTCTTTGACCTAACCCGAGCGGGGACACACTGAGTCATTCGGATCTCTTGTGCATTTTCTCCCTCTCATATCAGCAACTTTCAATGCTGAAAATGAGCCAACTTCATCTCTTCTTAAACAACCAATGAGACATATTTTCCTACTCATTCAAACACCATATACGTCGTTGTTGTTGTTGTTGTTGTTCTAGGAGATTGCAACATGTTTAGAAAATAACCAGAGCCAAAGAGGCTTCAACTTACAACATCCACCTCAGAATCACAAGACGTATTTATACTGGAGGAATCCGATGAGCGATAAAGCTCTTTTTCACAGCTGTTCAGTTGTTGTACGGATGTCCACCTTAATTGGCGGCCATGAACCAGCATTGGAAATGATACATCTCTCTGGTGGGGACCCAGTTGTTCACGAAGACGTTTGACTTCCCACAAGGTGGTACGAACATTATTGAAACTGGAGGCCTTGATGGGCTAGATCAGCCTCCTGGTCGGGATTCGAAATCGCGACCTGTCGATCGTGAGTCGAGCAGGCTGCCGCAGTGCCTAATTGTTTCGCTGGAACGCGCTTGTAGCCGGTTATTGCTGTCAAAGGTGCTTACAGATCGAGTGATGAACTCGGAGACGGACAGACACGTGTAATTTTTAATGAGGGCGGGACGCTCTGTTGGAGCGAGTGTTGTTATCAAGCATCTGTTCAGGCTGTCAGGACAATCCAGAGGGTGGTGAAGTCAGCATCACACTTGGCTCTGACCCCCCAATTGTCTCTCCAAAGCGGTCACGTGAATGCCACACAGGTACGTGACTACACCTTTTGGCCGAGTCAACCTAGAGGAGGATCACATCAGGCTCAGATACCACTGCCACCAGCGTGCATTACTAAGGCACGAGCACAACCCACTGACGCACTGCACGCTCAACGCTGATTGTGCATTGCACGGCAAATTCAATCATTTTGCTCATCCACAAATACAGAGATTCTCAGTAGCACAGTGGGCTCTCTGGGCATGTACGAGCAACAATCTTGATCTCCTTCATGTTGTGATGCTGATGACCCCACCATACCAGGTAGTCATTTTAGGCTGCTAACTTGGGTGATGTTCGATTTCACTTTCTGAGACTAATTTGCAATGGTCTTGTCCACGTCTCCCTTTTGCTCATGGGTAAACACGTTAATCGCATACACACAAAAAACCCTTGATCCTGAACACACTTATGGGGGCAAGCGCTGTTCGCGAGCACCTATCAAGGCCGGCACGGCACACGAAGGGGTGAGTGGCAAGCACCATGTCGCTTTTGACTCCCTAGTGGCGATGTTTACACACTTCACCATGTACTTTTTTTTAGGCAGAGTGGACGTAGGGGAGGCTTAGGACCAGTTTAGATAATCGTAATTGTTGTTGGCCCTGATCGAGAATGGAACTCGGGTCGCCAGGTCCGAAGCACAGCGCGCTAACCACTGCGCCACCACTCCCCGCTACATGTGCTACACACACACACATAATTTATAACGTAGCACGACCATTGCTGAGCGACGTTGACTCACACTCTGCAGTGAAATGCACGGTGCAGGTATTGCCAGCGCCGCAACAGCCTCGTAGTTTGCCAATTA
Organism: Entosphenus tridentatus; assembly: GCA_014621495.2. Lineage (NCBI taxonomy): Eukaryota > Metazoa > Chordata > Hyperoartia > Petromyzontiformes > Petromyzontidae > Entosphenus > Entosphenus tridentatus. The sequence goes on from CM025640.2 coordinate 8,762,527, forward strand.
CTCTGCCCATGTTTGCAGAGCTGGACCAGTGCCCATTGATCAAACTCACTAAGGGCGCCCGTGTGTTTTCTCACTTGACATTTGACCATTCCATGCATGGCTTTAAATCGTTTAATTCTCAGCACATTTCTGCACCGTCCCTTTTTGCCGCTCGGCGTGTATAATCGTACGACGAGGACCGTTACAAATGTACTCAAGCCGCTTTACTGAATGTGTACTTTGACGCATACGCACAGCGCTTGCTCTGCTGAGATCCAGCCATGTGGACTTGTCGTGTCGAGCGCTTGGCTGTCGTTTGTAAAGACGAGGGATAGAGATGTGTTGAGATGAGAGGCGAGAGAGACACGGGGTTCAGACAGAGATGGAGGGAGAGGTTTAGGCAAAAAAAAAATCGACGATGGAGTTACATGAGAGAAGAGACAAGATATGATTAGGAGGGCTTAATTGGCTTTTTCATGTTTATTATGATTTTAATTCGAGCTGATATTTGTTTCACCCGTATTATTGCATGGTTCTGATGCCCCTTGAGCTGGTAAGGATCCGAAGTATTTGCTACATTTTCTTGTGCCTAGTACCACTCCGCGAGACTGGATGTGATGAATTTTGTTCAACTTTTAACAAGTTTTAACAATGCACACTGGAGGATACAGTATCTCGTTCGCATGGAATAACGATTAGTTACGTTAACGTATGCATTGCAAACAATGAGCATGCAACCATAGATGTTTGGCCTTGTAACTTCGCTTCTGAACCCGGGGAATCGTAATTATGTAATGATGCAATAAATCCCGTTAGGAAAACCAGTCGGGAACATTTCCCCCTAGGATCCAAACGATGCCCGAGTTTGATTCTCTGGGTCTCGGGAACCGAACACTGAGCACATCGAACTCTATCAGTGTCTTAGTCCGACCCGCTGAACTTTACAAGTCTCGCCCATCTTCGGGAGTGCCGTTGCTGCATGGGCGTTGAATAATACTGGTCAACACACTTTTTCTGGCATAAGGTATTCCAACGGTTTTAAGGTAATGTTGGGGTGCTGATTCCAAATCTGTCTATCACATCCGGTTTTTGAGATATCAAATATTGAATTTTCAATAAAAACTGAAGAAGACAAATATTAAATAAATGTGGATATCTACATAAAATTATATTATAAACACACTATCCTAAAAATACAGCACCATATTTTAACACTAAAGCAGTCACTGACTCGCAACAACTTGCAATCATAAGTGACAGAGTTAATTTCGGGTAAAATCAATGAAAATGGGGTATGCCGATAGCATAAAAATGAGATGTGATAGAGCAAATCTGAGATCAGATTTGGAATCAGCACCCTAAAATTAGTCTAAAACAGCTGCAAAAGTCCAGGCCAGAATTTTTTTTATTTCTTTTGTTGACCAGTGTAATCAAGAAAATCTATGGAATTTGTCGCAATACATATTTTGGAATCCATAGGTCCTGACAGGTAACACAACCTACTTATCGAGGGCATATTGGTATGTTGCTTTGCACGAGCAAATGAAATGTTCTAAAAAGCACCGTGCTACTCTTGTGTGCCTCTCTTCCTTCATAATTTTTTTTTATCTCAGTCTGGCTGCAATACTTGTTGGAGGTTTCTCACAGATTGTGTCGTCTTTTCCAGCTCTTATCTCCCACCGTTGCTTCCTTTTGTTCAGCGAAATTGTACACGGCCTTTTGTTTTGCTCTTCGCCCCACTTCTACGTGAAAGTTCTGCAATCATCGCTTGTTACAATAACCATGCTTTCATACAATTGAGACGGTTAATCTTGTCCCGAACCCATGTTTATTCCTTCACCTCTCCAGTAATTTTTTTTTTTTAATATTCCTATCGTTGCTGCAAATAGCCTCGGTGAGAGCACATTTCATGGTCTCACTCCTCCACCAATTTTGTTACTTTCTTTTACGTAACCCTGTTTAGACGTGCAATGAATTACCAAAGTGCATCGTTGATCAAAGCCACACGGTGGACAAACAAAAGTTAAATAATGAGACTTACATTTGTTTACTATTAATAACTGTCCCCTGTGCTCACCTTTGAGAAAATAAAAGATAATGGATCTCAATGTCACCTGTATAATTAAGTAAATGACATTGAATTGATTGATGTCACGTGGCGTATGCTATTCTCGTTTTATTATTAGTGAGACTTGGGGCATTTTTTTTATTCTGATCAGCAGATATTGTAAACACATGTTTTAATTTAACCTCTAAAATAGGCACATCGGCAATTTGTTTTTTTTCTGTCATTGATTTGCATTCATTATTGTGAATGTTATTGTAAACTAAGAATGTATTATGACAGCAGAAAATATTTGTCTGATGTAAATTCTGCAGTTTTCATTAATGCTGACAATTAACAAATGCGGGAGCGTTTTTTTCACCCAATGGCAGATCGTTTACCTGCCATAGAAATGTGGAATTTCCACCACTAGCTCATGTCTACGAAAATTATTTAAAGTGAATCGGAGCCTGACAGAGCAATATGGAATATCTACCAATGACTCAGATTCAACTCTAGAGAGATGACCAACGTAAAATGGTCACGTCACCGTTTTTTATATCTAATTTTGGGTTTTGTTCAAAAACTAAAAAAAAACGTAACACGGTTCGCACGTGTATAACGAAACCAGAACAAAACTCATCCAAACGGAGATCTGTTCAGAACACTTGGGTTCTTCACCCTACCACAGGGGAGGGGGGGTGGGCAGCGATCAGGAGCAGCAGATTAACGGAGAAGGGAGGGGTTGGAGTAATATGAACAAACAACGCTAAAATACAATCACATAAACACGATGTCCAGAATCGACTATTCTCGTTCCCACCTAGGAGCAACGATCACCAGGCTCCCACGTTAATGTTTCCCGCGCACGAGATCGGTCACAGGCACCGTTTCAACCTGGTCGATTCACTCGAGTTAATGGTCACAAACGACCTCGGTGAGTATTTAGTTCATAATCGCTTCAGTTCCGTGTCTTAATCATCGCAGAGCCCTAGTCTATAGACTCCACTCTCAAACGACAACAAATTCAGACACATTCAGAGTGCGTGGGGGGGGGGGCGGCGGGTAGGGGGCCGTATTAATGGATTCGAGGCTGGGCGTATTGGCCGCTCTGTTAATTAACGAGCGGCAGTGGGGGAGCTGGTGTAAAGCACAGGACAAAGCGGTCAGTGTTTGCCTGGGATGCGTGAGAGTTTGCGGAAAGAGACAAAGAGGGAAGAATACTAACTAGCGGAGAGCGCGAGCAACACAGTTGGCGAGCGAACCGCCCATGCAACATCGGGGTTTTTTTTTTGGGAAGGGGGGAGAGGGTTAGTGACATCATAATTTAGTTCGATCCATTTCATTACAGGACTTGCGTGTGTCCCAATTGCGTCACGATACAACAACAAAAAACAACTGTGGGTTTTTATGGATGTTTTTGTTGTTGTTCGTGTGTTTATTTGTTTACAGATCAGAAACACGTAGACTCACCAATTAATTCCCGAGCCGTAGTCAAAAAAAAAACTGCCGGTTTCAAATCCTGACTCAGTCCGTAGGTATCCTGACATCTTCTCTGGGTCAATAAAATCAGTCCCATTTTTTTTCGTGGAAGCTAGAACAGAGGGACGAGTCTCCGTCATGTGAATGCGACATCTCTCTCACTGACTTCCATGGCCACCAACGTGCGTGTGCGTACCGCTTGTTTAGACAGGGAGACCCCGACGTGTTAGTTGTTGAATAAAGTGGTAAATGTTGCAGTCCTGCAATTACTCTTAGGTTTTTTCGGTAAAGTCACGTAGGTAAAAAATAATAAAAATAAAATAATAATAAATGAAAAAATATTAATTTCTTATTTTTTTCTACCTACGCGACTTTACCGAAAAAACCCGAAGAGTATGAATCCTTGCAGTCACGAAAGCTTCAAATCTAGAATAAAGTCCTGCAATTGCTTGTACACGCCCCTGCTTGCAGAAGGGCCTTCGCGAGAAGTAGGTTCTAGAGAGCCCCCTCTGGAGGGTTTTTGGCCTACTTTTCCAACACTGTCCCAGGCGTCTTGGACGAGGTGGGAAGCACCAACAAGTGAACCCACCACACGCTGACCTGCCGGTCAACGAACCGCACCGTGCCGATTTATGCTGCTGGGCGCACAGGGGTGGAGATTTCAGCAACTTGCTCCGTTGTTTCCGGGGTATCGAAACGGGAACCTCTGGCTTACGCCTCGTTTCTATTTCGCCAACAATTAGACTACGGGAGGATGCCTTTGCTGTCGAGTCCTGGAATATAAAATAGCTTTACACATTGATCTGAGGTAAAAAAAAAACTGTTCAAAACTATTATTTTGAAAGCCGATTTGCTCTCGTTTAGGAATATATTTGTTGTTTTGTTCATATATCTCAATGCACGTTTCCCTGGTTTACGAACTCTACGATGTGCTTATTTGCATTGACTACTTTAACTTGACCCTTGACTCACTCGATCATCAGGGAATCACTTTGACGGCACTATTGGCCATCATCCGCCACTTCACGCACTATTTTCCTTAACTGCATCATGTGCTGCTAAAACTTACTCCAGTATATTGCCCAAGTGACCATTTGGAAACTCAGAGTACTGAACATTTTTCCTCCTATCCCGCACCTCCGATTACCACGGTTGGCTAAGTATGGCGCGAAAGAAGTTGAACATACATGTACATATTATTTCAGTGAATATCTATCCACTGCTGGATGAGGGTATTACAATGCCATCTCCATGCATCATGGGTCATGCGAAGCCAGACTGTATCTCACTCCTGCGCACATTATATTTGGCATAGGTCAAACGTTCAAATATCTCACCTTTAAAAAAAAATAGAAGCCAGTCCTCACTTTTCACCTCCATTGGCTTCCCTGAGCCGGCGTTGGAATTTCCACATGGATCTGATAGGGACCAGTCTCTCCTTAGGGCCACCGACTGTTGATATCTGTGTGCACAGGCTACAAGCGTGGGACGATTAATGTTACATGGCAATGCAAATACGTGTCTTGACCTTCCAAAGTGCTTCCCAGCTAGCTGTCCCGTCCGGGTTAACTATTCTCACTTAGCTCAGGACTCCAGCTGTAACATCCACGTTTTGCTGTGGCACTGCCTTGGGAATTAACACAATTACAAATATATCCCGTATAGCCTTCACGTACTGTTGGGGCAAGTGCTGTTTGCGAGCACCTATGAAGGCCGGCACGGCACACGAGTGGGTGGGTGGCCAGCACCACGCCCGACCACCGCCTTTGCCTCCCCAAGTGGCGATGTTTACACATCGCACACCTGGTCCCTCTTCGAGGCTGAGTCGACCTAGGGGAGACCCGGGACCGGTCTCACCGCTGCTTACCACGAGCGGCAATCGAACTCGCGAAGCAACGCGCACGAACGCACAACAACGTCAAAGACCCCCCCCCACCACCACCCCCGACCAACTCCCCCCATCGCGGGCCTGCTGAGGCCAAGTGCCGCTCCATCCACGCACGTGAGTGCAATTGGGGTAGCAGTGGCCGTAGCCGTGCGCTCATCCGTCCGTTCGTTCCACCCAGCACCCATCCGTCCGTCCCACCCAGCACCCATCCGTCCGTCCCACACAGCACCCATCCATCCGTCCGTCCCACCCAGCACCCATCCGTCCGTCCCAC
>CM025640.2:8768203-8789303 GCA_014621495.2 Entosphenus tridentatus
ACCCATCCATCCGTCCGTCCCACCCAGCACCCATCCGTCCGTCCCACCAAGCACCCATCCGTCCGTCCCACACAGCACCCATCCATCCGTCTGTCCCACCCAGCATCCATCCGTCCGTCCCACCCAGCACCCATCCGTCCATCCCACCCAGCATCCATCCGTCCGTCCGTCCCACCCAGCATCCATCCGTCCGTCCGTCCCACCCAGCTCCCCGGTGCGGCGTTTATGCCGCTCTCTCCGTCGGCCCTGGAATGTTCCTGGCAGCAGCGGCGTTCCTCATTCGGAGGCAAAAACGGCGTTCAAATCCCCCCCACCCCGCCTCGAGACGCGCGTTCTAAGCTCCCCACTTTGCTCTCGGTCCCCTATCAATTAAGTCGCCCTACCTGCTGGTGAACGGAGGCGGGCGAGCAGGAGCATCAATTAATGAATCTCTTTGCCCGATGCGCAACGCTTTTGAGCACCTTTGCAGAAAGGCGTTTCGCGATTTGACAATTGACAAACACACAGGCAGCTATTTACCCCTTGCACGCGTAAAGAGACACTGCCAACTCGCTGGGGGTTCGCTGGGGGTTGCCACCACCACCCCACCACCACCACGACCCCACCACCACCACCGCCACCACGAGGCGAGCAGATTTCGTTCTCAGGCGGTGGCAGCAGCCGCGGCGGTGAGGAGGCGGCCGTGAAAACGTCGGGGGCAAAGCGGAGCGCGTGTGGGGGGGCGCCTGGGTGGGGACGGGATGTGATGGTGCGGGAGGGATGGTGGTGGGGGTGGTTTGTGGTGTGTGGGGAACAGGGCTGTGAAGCGTCGGCTCGACCCCAGCCCTAATTAACTCGGTCAAGCCGGGCACGTCGGTTGAACCGCGCGCGCCCGATCTCGCTACAAGGAGGGCTGACGATCGTCTTCCTCGTGGCCTTTTTGTTTTGTTTTTGCTGCTGCTGCTGCCCGGATTCCCTTGCTCCGGTCGCACGGAAGGTGAGGGGTGGACCTGTCGCCAATCCCGCCGCACGCGCGTGCGTTCACGTGCGTGCGTGTGTGTTCGTGCGTGTGCATGCGTGCGTGTTCGCGTGTGTGTGTTCGTGCGTGTGTGTGTGTTCGTGTGGGGAGCGGTTGTGTAGCGGTTAGCGCGCTGCGCTTCTAACCCAGCGACCCGGGTTCGATTCCCGCTCACGGCCAACAACACCGGCGACGATTATCTGAGCCGGCTCCTGGGTCTCCCCTAGGTCGACTCAGCCTCAAACGAGTACCTGGTGTGGTGCGTAAAACATCGCCACTGGGGAGACAAAGGCGGCCGGGCGTGGTGCTGGCCACCCACCCCCGCGTGTACCGTGCCGGCCTTCATAGGCGCACGTTAACAGCACTTGCCCCAACCGCCTGTTAAGGCTACACGGGGGATATTTTGTCTTTGTTCATGCGCGCGTGCGTGCGTGCGCGCGCGTGCGCGTGTCTGTTCGTACTTCGACTCATGCCACTTCGCACTGCGCGGGTTTCACTCTCGCTGCCTCCCCACCGTCAACCTCGCACTGTCGCCTCCTCGCTCGAGTCCACGGAGTTCAATGCTCTGCCCATGCGCAGTTTTATCGAGGGGACTTTGCGTGTGCGCGTGTGTCTCTGTCTGTGTGTGTGTGTGGTTGTCTTGGTGTGGTCCTGCACTGTTGTTTTTGCTAACTTTCCCAAGCTTGGGGATTGATGTACGAATGCAATTTGAACTTATATGTTGTATGTATTTGCTTAAGGGGCACCACGGTGGTGAGATGTTCTCTTCCTCGCCGGTATGCAAGGAGGTCGTGGGTTCGATCCCGACCCTGACGTCTGCTGTATATTGGAAGTCTGCGTGTCTCTCGCTCTCTCCCCGTGGTCGCGTGGATTTTTTTCTCCGGGTCCTCCGTTTTTCCTTCCACATTTAGAATCAACGTCACGCGTTTGGAGTATGTTGCTGCTATACATTTCCACGTGATAAACCCACTTTGTTGAGCTATCATTTGTGGCCAGGTCGCTTCTGCAAAATAAACTAATACCTCAATGGGCTTTATCTGGTTAGATTAAAAAGAAAAGTTTAGTTTTATTTGTATATATATTTTTTGCGATGTGTTTACCTTTGCTATACTTTGCACTCCTATCGTTGTTTTTTAATTTCTGTTGTCATAATGTCCGTACCCGCCCCGACTGAATGTTTGTGCAAAAAGAGCTTTCTAGCTCATCGGATGACTCCAGTGTGAATGCAGATTCTGACTTTAGAACGGAGCTAACCTTGCCTCTCACTCGCGACACCAACTCACACCTCTCTCGCCTCCTTTCCCAACGACTGCGATGTCTCGCTTCACAGCGGCTTGTAACTTTGATACTGACCAGTGCATCGATAGCTCAATGTTACTGTGCCATTGTGTTGTGAGACCAACTCCTGTGTGGTGTTGTCTTGGTGTTGTTTTACAAACTGCTTGTCGTTGTTTCTACTCACGTAATAATTGTTTTAGTATGTATATAGTCACTTGCTCACCTTATTATCTATGCTGCACTCCTATCGTTTTGTGTATTCATGGCTCTTGTAACTTTTGCTGACCCGTCCCTACTGGACATCTGTGAAAAAGAGCTTCATAGCTCATCGGATTCCTCCAGTACAAATGAAGATTCTGATAATGCTCCACACGCACGTGTGTGTGTGTGTACGTGCGTACGATGTACACGCGCAGTAACGTGTACGCTATTATGCATGCCCATGTTTGCATTCAAATGTGTGTTAAGTATGTGTTTGTGAACGGTGCGTTCATATATATATATCTTTACGCCGTAGGCGAGTGCATATGTTCTCGCGTAAATTGTACTTGCTGTCATGCTCATATGTAAGGCACAGAAGTGCTTACTATGTGGGTTTACTACTACTCCTATGCATTCCTGTTTATACTCAGCATACTGCAGACACGATTGGTGCGCAATGCTTTCTACACATAGTTATCGTCATGTACAGATGCCTCTACAATATATCTATCTTTGTGAATACACACGGACGTATAGCCTTATGTAAATGTCATAAACAACGTGTTTTGTGCCGTATCTGCATAATATATATCCCTCGTGCATATTGTGTATTCCCTTTGCTAAATTATTGGTTACATCAATAACAACAAACAACACCATCACACCGCTGTCTGTGGTTAACCTCGTCACAGCAGCACCCTAAACCGCATCTGCAACAACAACAACAAAAACCGTGGCAGGTGCGGATACCTGATGCACAAATAGAAGATTAAAAGCTCTCGAGCAGCGTGCGACTGTGGCCATCCAGGACAGCCCGCACAACGTGTAACGACGCAATGCCCCCATCCACAAATACGAAGGAGACGTCGCAGCGACGACGACGACAAACTCCACTACTGCTCCTGACGCCGTTATTCGGATTGACCACGTGAGTGTGACATTGTAAGTCGTCGCTCTGCGTCTACATCGGCCGCGCAGAAGAAGTTGAAGAGGCCATTGCGTGCAGACTCCACGCGCCGTGATCTGGCGCGGAGCTATTGCTAAGGAGTCAGTCGGAATCCGTGGTGCCGATTGTGTTGTTTTACGCACCACTGCAGGCACTACTGCCGTTGTCCTCATCCATCCACTCGGTCACTCGGCACGTGTACTCCGACTTCCACGCGATTCACTCCAAGTACAGCGTTTCATTAGATCAGTCGAGCCTCTCTGTTGTTTTGTCGTGTGTGTGTAAGTGCGCATGACTGGTATTCAAATTAATTTCGGCTATCTTAAATTGTCCCCCCGAAGGCGATCCTCTGATTGAGATCACGGTGCAAGCGTTTGTTTATTTTCATATCACATCATCCTGCCTTTGAAGTGTTTTTTTTTATATTACGGTAATGGTAGCTGTTTCTCTTTATTATTATTATTATTTATTATCAGTATTACTGATTTTGGTTGCAAAGCAACGCACGTCTGTGAACCAGTGACTAGTAGATGGGGATTGGCAACTGATAGGGAGACAATTCCTGCATGAGACACCTACCTTGAGTGCCATGGGGTTTCCGTACGAGGCAGTGACCAAGTAGGTTTCAGATCTAACCGTGTGGGGACTCTTGACCCTTTCCCGTTTCCGAGATGTCGTGCAAGTTGCGGGGTGTGGATGTCCCGTCCACCGCTGAATCTCAGAACGTACAAGCAGCTCAGCGTTCATTTTATTTAGGGAGGCATAGCGCCGTTGTTTTGAAAGACATTATACTCACCGCAGAGAACCATAGCGACACGACCGCGCTCTATGATAGTGCACTCCAAACTGTGCCACACGCCCTCCCACATGGCCTTGTCAGAGCCTCGGTATGTCTTCCCGCCTAAAGAATATAGATCGTTTATGTTTTCTTCTGATTCCATTCCGATGACGTACATCATCAGATGTCGTACACATATGTATGCCATCGGAATAGGAAAGGTTTAATGTGTGCTGCAATGAACACGAGGCAATGTTAATCTCTGGGCCAGTGATCGAACATTCCACATCGCTGTGACGTGAGCCAGTGTATACTGCCTACAAATGTTGGTGCTCATATTGTCAACCTGAAGGAGTAAATGGGCTGAGTCAAACCACAACCTGGATGGGAATTGGCAACATACCTGCTCCCTGTCATCGTGAAAACGTATACAGAACAATGGAATTGGGAGAAAAAAAACATCCCAAAGAGGGATCATCCTGAAAAAAAGATTCATGAGACTCGGTGAGATTTTTTCCACCAGAGTGAGCCCTACACAGTACTTTATTCAATATTATTTTACTCAAATAATCTCACAATTTCTCTACATACGCTGGGAAAAATCACAATAATGATCATTTGGTTCTGGACTGTTCCCCATTGCTGAAACATTCATCAGTGAGTTAGTGCCAGCGGTCATTGCCGCACAAAGGCAGGGAGACATATTGGTTCTTCATCGACACTGTTAGATTGCCAAACAGTCAGTAGTCACATTCAAGGGTAAATTTAATGCATAAGTGTGGCCTCAAATCAATGACTGCAGTTAGTATTAAGGCTGTTTAATTGTTGGCTTATGGGAGGGCTGGTTTCTTTGTGGGGTCGAGATCAATGGGTGGGGGAAAATAGCTGGGTGAGATGAATGGCTTTTCTCTCACTACCTTTGTGTGCTTCTGGAGTGGTATGCGATTAGATGTAGACCCATTTGTTTCAGCTATAGTTGCCTTTGTACTCCAGTGAGCACCGGAAAGTGCTCCTGATGCTCGCGAACGCCCTCACGTTTTGTGTTGCCTCTGCGGTGAGCTTATAAAGTTTGTAAAAAAAAAAGTTTAGCGGCGATAATTACGCGTACAAAACTTCGTCAAAAAAATACGCCGTATCTTTTGAAAGCTCTGTTTGCTTGCATGTTAATTAGGATGGTGCTGGGTGAATAATAATGTATCAATGACTTTGGTTTGTCTGAACTCTAAACTGGTGGGTGCTGCGGTTTGAGCAATTCCTTTAAAACCCCACGGTTCTGAGTTAAAATCCCGATTAAGGTCATTAAGATGAGCACCACTTTGTTGACGTATCTGACCAGGTAGCGCATTCGGCTGGAATACAAAAACTTGCAAATTCAGTTTTGTTCACATTTTATTTTGACAATCATCTGACCAGGGATAGCCCTTGAGGGTTGCAAGTTGAAACCCGAGTAACTTCAAAGCATAAGTGCCAAAATATGAGAATAGGTTTTCCGCTCTTTTCTGGCAACAAAACAGGTGTTAAGGTGTTAAAACACCAAACTGAAACCTTTTACAAGGAAGGCGTCGTCTAGTCTAACACCATGTTGAGACTAGGCTCAAAAGAAAGCTGTCTCTGGTGTGGACCAATCAGTTTCAAAGACAATGCATATATTATAATCAGAGTATGTTTTTTTGTTTGAATTCTGACCACAAGCACTGGCGGAGCCAGTGGGGGGGAGGGGTGGCACGTGCCCCCCCCAATGATCCGATCGAAATCCCTAATTTCGATCAGATCATTGGGGTGTATTAGTAGTAATTCGGCATTTTGCGACCCCCACTGCCACTGTGTAGCATATTATTACGTGCCAGGGACTCTATGAGATGATAGGACAATAGTCTGAGTCCATAATTGGCAATAAGTAACGGCAAAGCAGTTATAAGCGACTCAGAATTGTGCGCAGTTGCGTATACAGCACACGACTTCCCTGAAGGCATCAACACCTTCAGCGAGCGCGATGCCGATCACACAACGTGGTTCGAATTCGACCCTCGATCGATGGCTGCACCATCGCCGCACACGCGTCGAATAAAAAGCAAGGGACAAGTCCTTACTTACTAACAACTCCTTACTAACAACTACTCTATCATTTTTCATTGCTGGAGGGGTTGCCCCCCGCCCCCCCCAACCTGAAAATCCTGGCTCTGCCATTGACCACAAGCATTGTGGTTAATGCAGACATGATTCCCTGTAAAAGGTTTCAGTTTGGTTTTTTAACACCTTAACACCTGTTTTGTTGCCATAAAAAATGGGGGAAACCTATTCTCAGCATAAGTGTTCATCACCTATACGAAGTGGGCCGTGAGATTGGTTGATGGTGCGCACACCATAGGAAGGATGAATTTCCACCCCTGGCACGGGGAACCGGAATGTGAGCACTGTGAGCAATGCCTAATGCCTCTGAGAGCAGAAAATAACTTTTACCTTACAATACTTGCAGTCAAATGCAAACAAAAAACAATACTCTGATAATGTATGCATTGTCTTTGAAACTGATTGGTCCACACCAGAGACAGCATGATTCCTTGCAAAAGGTGTCAGTTTTGTTGCCAGAAAAAAGGGGAAAACCCTATTAGTATATTTTGTTACTGGCAAAGGAGGTCCCGTGATGTAACTTTCACCTTGTCAGAATTAGATTTGAGCAGTTACTCCGAATTCAGGTAAACCACTGCAAATGTAAGTGCACTGGCCACAAGGATTATTCACCTGCATGATGTGTTGTCACTCATAGACCCACTCTCCTGTTTAAAAGCCTTCCTTTGCTCTTGTCCTCATGTATAATAATCAATGTAGAAGCACACAAAACAGTACCGTTTGTTATTGCTTTATCGATTGCACCATTTCACAATACAAGCATTAACACCTGCAACATCCTAAAAAGCGACGTTCACTACTTTGTGCTGAAAACAGTAATTTATTAATGTTCGTCACGTCGTGGAGATGCTATTTTGCAATCGCTGTGGTCGTTGGCCAAGCATGGCATTGTGGGAAATGGCCTTGGTTAGATCCCATGACTGGAAGGGCTTTTGGAGTCTTCACGAGAGGACTCCTTTAAACCACTCACTGGCACTCCTTCACCCACTTTAATTACAGGAGAAACTCTTCTTATCCGAGGCTCCTATTATCCACGGAGTCGATACTTGTCTATGACAACTCTTATTTAACCGTATTCTGAATTAATTTTATCTGATTTTTTTTTACGCGGATAAGTGTAGGAAGTTTTTGCGGATAGCAATGCGGAAATTAGGATGTGTGCTATCCATCTCTCACAGGAGTTCTAATGCAGCGGCATTCCACAATTTTGCCAACATCTAGGCCAAGTGTCTACGTGTTCAAGCAAGCAAAGGGGCAGCACTCATCTTCATTGCCATCCCGGGACTAGTGGTAGAACATGCTCAATGTGCATTGTGGGGCCCGGCTTGTTTCGAGGAGAGAGTATATATGCACATAATGGCTATTATAACTACTATTACAAACTATTTTTTTAACAATTTTTCTTTCACCAGATAAGGCAAACTGAGCTATATATAGCTATTTTTCAGACGCGACCTGGCCACATATGATAGCTCAATAAAGTGGCTTATCATGTGGCATTTTATAGCAGCCAAATACTCTAAACGCGTGTTGATTCTAAATTAGGGAAAACATCGGAGTGCCCAGAGAAAATCCACGTGTCCACGGGCAGAGAGACAAGCAAACCCCAAATATACAGGCATCAGGGAAGGGATCGAACCCACGACCCCCTGCATACCAAGCGAGGTAGTTAACATTTTGCCACCGTTGCGCCCCATGTTATGTTTTGCCCTGGAGATGGAATGGCCTGAATTCGATATAAAAACAAAATCCAAATTGTGTTTGTGTGTGTGTGCAGTCATTAGTGTTTGGAGTGGAGTGGTGGCGCAATGGTTTACGCACTCCATAATAACCCGATGATCTTAGTTTGAGTACTGCCCCCCACCCTCCCCACCACCTTCACAAACCCTCACTGACCAGCATTGAGGAGTATGTTCAAACAATCACCATGACTCAAAGGTGTGGGTAGGCGTTCATCGTGCTCGTCAATCGACAAAAGGGACTGTGTATTATAATGATTGAATCATTGGCGACTGGAATGAAACGACGAATCTAACCACGCGTAAGCACTCGGCTTAATTATGGGAAACTGCCCGGATCGAAACCAGACCTCAGCAAATGCTGGACACGGTGCCCTGACACAGAGGCATCAGCCAGCCCCACCGCACTCCCGAGCCACGTTGCATTAATGAGCTTAGATCGAGGCACCGGCGCTGTTTAGTGGCAAGCCTAAAATGAGCGACATTTGCAAATGAGCTCAAACGATGAAAAGTGTCCCTTTCAAATGCGGCTGGCCCAAAGTGCTTTAAAGCAATTAGCGATCCGCGTTGCGTCTCCCCGCAGCGCTGCCCGTGTGCTTTGCGAGGCGTAATTGTCATTCTGTTTGGGACGCGCACGTGATGCACTCATGCAAACTCATTAACCTTTGAAAAATGACAATTTAATTGAGAACATTGAAATTTGCCCCCGAGCAACAAAATGCACGCGCGCAAGGCGCCACCCTCATTAAAAATACAGCGCGTAACAAGTTTTTTGTTGTTTTTTTGGGGAGGTTCCGAAAGGCGTTCGTTAAGTAGAAGCCTTTTTTGTTTTGTTACAAACAGCACCGCACTCTGTTGACATCGTCGAGCAGACGTTTCTTTGGCGCGTGCGGGTTATATTCCACGGGTTTTGGTTGTTGGCAATGGGAGCTACGAAATGTAGTAGCGGGTCTCCGCAACTTACGAACGTTCGACTTACGAACTTTCAGAGATACGAACAAACCTTTCCGTATGTCCAGTTGCCTGTTCGGACCGAGATTCATAACTTCGTCTGCTCGCAATAGATGGCGGTGGTGGTATCTACATCTGCAGAACATTAAGAACCAGTGGCATCTACAGGATATTATACAACTTTTAAAGCCATTCCCTGTGTTTAGTGTACATGCCTTACACCATGTTTGGAATGGACAGGAGTAAAGCTGAACTTACGAACAAATCGACTTATGAACAGACCTCTGGAACCTAACTTGTTTGTACGTAGAGGAGTCCCTGTATACTGTGGCCACTGTTTGGCAAGCATTTTTTAAAGGTTATACGTGTATTGCTGAGGTGGATAATGCTGTTCCGGTGTTACTGCGTAGCAGCAGATTCTACTCAGGTCCTGGGTCTCATTTTTGAGCATCCATCAAAGCTAAATTAAGACATTTATGTAAACGGTAAAAGGTGTAGCCCTGCAATTGCTTTCTCTTGCCACTGCTGGAAGAAGAGTTATATACAGAGCCCATTTAGAGGGTTGTTTGACCTACTCTGCAATGCTGACCAGACATCTTGACATTTTTCGATTTAAAGCTTTCGTGACTGCAGGGATTCATCTTCTTGGTTCTGTCAGTAAAGTCACGTAGAAGGGAAATAATAAAATAAAATAAAATGTAACATAAAAAAAATTGTGAGAATTGTATTTTATTATGTTTTCTTTTTATTATTTTATTATTTCCCTTCTACGTGACTTTACCGAAAGAACCAAGAAGATGAATCTTGACATTTATGTAGCTCTCTGTATGGGCTCACTTGAGTCACTGCTGACTGTATATGCACCCAAATAAACTGTTGTGATGTGTAATTTTGTTCTTACATCATTCATGCCCAGCTCTGAGAGTGTATTCAACTTGATCGCGATATGCGGCCAGATATTTGCTCACTCATCCGCAGAGCTCAATAAATCCCTCTGGAGTTTTGGAGTAACAATTGGCCCATGAAGTTTGTCACGAACAAAAGCCCTGGCGTGATATTCCTTTCAATTGTCGCTGCTGTTCAAGAGATTACAGAATGAAAATCAAATGGCTTTTCCGCGTGCTGAATATATATCAGTGGCGCAATCGATCGATATATAGACCGTAATTGGTATAAAATGCAAAAACAACATTGCAAAATGGAAAACAGAGCCTCGTCTTTATCGTAACGAAACAATCCCACAATTTGTGAACATGTGCCAGCCGTTAAGCAAGAGGTGGGGGGTGGTGGGGGGAGGGCTTCAGACACGGCACACGCGTGAATGGGCCACTTGATTTTACTCGGAATCGGGGAATGGAGAAGCCCCGCTTATTTGTCCCGGGCGCGCTCCGTCTCGAAGCAGATGTTTGCGATTTCACCCCTAATTGTTTGCCCAGAGAGCAAGGTGCAACATTTGCAAAATAGCGGAACGCGTACCAAATGCTCTGCAGACGTCAGTCAGCGTTTTTTTTTTGGGGGGGTGGGGGGTGGGGGGGACGTTTGCCTGCCACGCGCGCCCCCCTCCCATCCACCCGCCGTGTTGATTTCGTTGATAAAAATAACGTCGACTGCTGAATCATTTGATGGCTTCACGATATTGGTGCCCCGCGAGTTAATAAAAACGTTTAGCGGCCGCGTGACGCGCGGCTGAGTTACGTCCCTCTTCGTTCTCTCTCGTGTGCGCGTGTTTTTTTTTGGGAGCGAAGCTTTGCAAACACTCCCCTCCCCACCCTCTTCCATCGCCGCGCCGTTCGCTGTTTATGATCAGGGCCGCGCCCGTCTGTGACATGATACTGCTGTTGTTGTTGCCGCTGCTGTTGCGTGCGCCGTCAGTGTTTTTTTGTTGCGCATCCCAAAGGCGTCAATGGACGACGGCATTCGTTGGTGCACGCGGTCTGTGAAGGGGTTTTTTCTTCTTCTGCTGCTGCTACTGCTCACCACGCTGTTCGTTTCGGGCGAGGTCGAATTACGCCGATGAATGGGAAGGTGTTGGCCGCGGGGGGTGAAACACAAACAAACGCAGAGGCGTCCCAATTTGTTTTTGGCTGGGAGAAGTCCCAATTGGAATTGTCGATGGCCTCCTAGGAGGGCTGCCCACTGAATCAGGGCGCTCTGCGTGGACGTTGGAGTTCTCTCGCACGGTACGCAGCCAACCGTGCTTATCGGATAATGTATGTGTATGTATGTATGTATGTTGAACTTATTTCGCAACGTACGTAGCCAACCATGCTTATCGGAGGAGCTAATCGGAGAATGTATGCATGCTGAACTTCTTTCGCACCATACGTCGCCAACCGTGCTAACCGAAGGTGCGGGAGAAGGACAACAAACTAAACACAACAGGCAGTTTCAAAGAAATTAGTTTTCAAATTAGATGATTTCAAAGTGCACAGCCCCAGTGGCTTCCTAATATCGGAAGGAAGAGAGAGCATTCCAGACGGCCGCAGAAGCACATCCAAAAGCGCGCGATGCGGTGACCGTCTTCGTTCGATGGGGAGACAAAATCCGCTACTGCGAGGATGACACGTGTTCGCGTGATGGTTTCTGCTCCTTGATGAGACCAGTAAAGTGTTAAGGTGTTGTGGTTTTTCTGCGGCGAGCACTTTGCATGTGACGAGTGTAAAAGCGCAGACTGAACGCACCGACCAATGAGTCGCGTTGGCCGATGATCCTCTGTCTGCTTGGCTGGGCAATTGGTGCAGTCGCAATGGTGGTGCGGTTTTCACATGGTCGTCGAGAGAGAGAGAGAGAGCTCCTCCAATTAGCACGGTTGGTTACATACGGTGCGAAAGAAGTTCAACATGCATGCGCACATGCTACGTAGTTATATAAACTACGCGGTACATTTCTATACTGGCAGTGCGAGAGCAAGGCCTCGTATGTGCTTTCGGACGGAACCAACTCCATATTCCCACAGCTGGTGCCAGTCAAGATTGCTGTTGGACAACAACGCTTTATTTACAGCAAAGCGGTGCTGGTTTTTATTGAACCCAGAGGGGCGATGCCCAGATTCAGCCCCCCCCCCCCCACCCCTCGTCACTAGAATTACAATTCATAGCCTTCCGGTTGAATTTTTGGACAGTGTTATTAATACAAACTAAAAACACGTGTAAGGCAATGTTCGCGTTTGTGATTGTGCTTGGCGCAATAACAGAATATAAAATAGTTAACTTGAATGCACATATCTGAAAACAAAATAACACATATTTTACAGGAACACTCTACTATCCATATTTGATTCAAAGCATATGGAGACATTAAACGCGTGTAATACTTTACACCATGTCACAGTGGAATGTTAACTTGTGTGCAACAATGTATGATGATATGAGACTTGGGGCCCTTTCCGAAGCTCATTTTCAACGGCGGATGTTCCCTTGTTTGTCCCATAGGCTGAACAAGCCTCTAGTACCCCATATAAACATGCATCTCTGAATAGTTCGCTTCATATGCTACAGTAATTTTTCTGGAGCAGCCACACCTGATGACGGAGGCTTGCGTTGCCTTCGAAACGTCGTGATTTAACTTAGTTTTTTTCCATTTATTTTATTTTTTACCTACGTGACTTTACCGAAAATAACAAAGAGTTTGAAGCCTTGCACAGAGTGGAGAGCGGCAGTGCAGTGGTTAGCGTACCCCAGTTCAATGCCCGCTCACGGCCAATAGCAAAAGTTTGGACCGGTCCCGGGCCTCCTTTAGGTCGACTCGGCCTTAAATGAGCACGTGATGTGGCGCGTAAACATCAGCACTGGGGAGACAAAGGCGGCTGGGCGGGGTGTTGTCCACCCACCCCCTCGTGCGCCATGCCGGCCTTGTGGAGAGATTATGGCCTTGGGTTGGCCCCAGATCAGGATTTAAACTTGCAACTTTAATATTGCGAGTCGAGCACTTTTACCACAGAGGCGCGGCTTTTAAAATATTGGCCGTTTGAAAAATGTGAACACTTTCGATTTTTTCGCCCATCACAGTTGACTTATAAGGCTAATTTCAGACACTGCTGAGTGTTATCATAGAAATAGGTGTATTCTGTATGTCGTCCTTACGCATTATACGTGAAGACAACGTATCGCCTGATGATTTTGTCACGATCCAAGTGGGTTGCCACTCACTCCCAGCTGTTGCCGCTGTACATTGAAACGCCCTCTTGTGTTCACTATTTGCACTCTGCACCTCCCGGCCTCATGGGGTCAAGTTAACTTAGCCGTCTTCTGCCGACCCTACGTAAACCAACCAATCACGAGGATTTGCTAGGCGTAAGTATTTGCTGGTTTGTAAGCAGGTGTGTGTATGTGTGTGGGGAGCGGTAGTGTAGCGGTTTGCGTTAACGCTGCGCTACGAACCTGACGACCCGAGTTCGATTCCCGCTCACGGCCAACACCCAGTGACGATTATCTGAACCGGATCCTGGGTCTCCCCTAGGTCGACTCAGCCTCAAATGAAAACCCGGTGCGATGTGTTAAACAACGCCGCTAGGGAGACAAAGGCGGCCGGGCGTGTCGTTGGCCACCCACCCCCTCGTGTGCCGTGCCGGCCTTCATGGGTACTCGCTAACAGCACTTGCCCCCACAATCCGTTAAGACTACACGGGGGATCTTTGTAGAATATATAATTTGTGGAGACCGCTGGCACAGTGCGCTAGTCACGTTCCCGGCGACCACTGTGCGATTCCCGCTCATGACCATTAACAGCGGTGGATCTCTGAATTTGGGCCTGGGCCTCTCCTAGGTTGATTCAGCCTCAAACGAGTACCTCGTGCGGTGTGCATATGTCAGCACTGGGTCGGCAAAGGTGGCCCGGGCGTGGTTTTAGCCACCTACCCCCCTTGTGTGATGTGCTGGCCTTCGTTGGTGTTCACTAACAGCACTTGGCCCCAACAGTTTGTTCATGTCTTTGTTTTGAGGGTCTGGCTTAACGAGAATCACGTGTCGCAATGGGATGTCCCAAGCTGTTGTGGCTCAATACTCTTCTAAGTTACACATTTGTGAAAGCGCTTTTGTCGTTATGCAGTAATTGGCACAAAAAAAACAGACTTTATGTCATCAAAGTGTAATTTGACAACAGCTATTTAAAACAATTGCGTCTTTAGAAATATTTATGGTTGGTTATTAATTTGTATGCAAATGGCCCATTTCCTTATTCGAATATCTGGTTGGGTGGCTTTATTTTTTGAGCGCTTAAATCACAATTCTGAGGAAAAATGTTTCTCCGAATTTGACTTCGTATGTCAGCCCTCCGTGGCAGCCATGGAAATGTGGAATTTCCATCACTTAGTATAGATGGGTAAACCAGGTAGTAAATCAGATAAACTGTTTATTTTTTCAAATAACATCAACAAATCTTTCACATCCACTGCGAAGCAGGCGGCGTTTGGTATTTGTGGTCAGTACACCCGCAGCATTGACCAGGGTGGCCGCTGGGCTCATACTGCGAACCTTCCGGAATAAGCCATAAACCACAGCCACCGCCACGATATGCAAATCGCACTCCACGAGCTCCACACCTCCACACCACCTCGAGGCGAGCAATCATTCACTCCCCCCCCCACCCCTCTCACTCAATTGCATGAATTGCTACGATTCTAGGTCATAATTCTGTTTAAGAATCATTTCACTTTCGCCGTGTTTGTAATGTCTCATCCGCTCTGTCTCGTCTCGTCTCTATTTTCTCCTTCCCACTGTCTCGTCTGGACTGCCTCGCTCGTTTATTGTAACGACTCGCCCATTTTCACGCTCTCTTTCTGTCTTATCTCATGCATTGTTTGCTTGTACTCTCTGATTGTTTCCTTTGTGCTGCCTCCTTTGGTCACACTCGTTCTGCCTTGTCACCTACGTCCGTTAGCTAAACATACAATTCGCATACCGTTTGCACGGATCAAAAGAATACACTTTAATCCGCACGTTTCGATGTGTTTTTTTTTATTGTGCGGTTTAGGATAGCCAAAGGCGCAGTCCTGCAATTGCCAGCTCACACCACTGCTGGTGGAAGAGCCTTTTAACTAGAGGGAGGTCTGGTAAACAGCCCCCCATGATGGAATAGCGGCCTACTCTACTACGCTGACCCTACCCTACTGGACGCCTGTGAAAAAGAGCTTCATAGCTCATCGGATTTGTCCAGGATAAATACATATTCTGATAAAGATGCTAATGCTGATACCCACACTTTACCCACCACCTGCCGATCGACTTACTGCAGTCAGCATACTAATCTAATTTAATTGTAGATTTGAAGCTTTCGTGACTGCAAGGATTCATACTCTTAGGTTTTTTCGGTAAGTCACGTGGGTAAAAAATAATAATAAACATAATAGAAATAATCATAGAAATAAAATAATAAATCACGACGTTTCGAAGGCAACACAAGTCTCCGTCATCAGGTGGGACCGTCACAGCTAGATTTACTGTCTCAAGTGAGGCAAAATTCTAATTTAATCAGAAACAGAACATTTATTTATACTGGTGGAATCCGATGAGCTGTAAAGTTGTTATTCACAAATGTCCAAGCGGGGCAGGTCAGAACGTTACAACAGCTAACAGTACAAAAAGACGATAGGAGTGAAAAGTTTTGGAAAGGTAAACAAATCACTTAAAAAAATATATACACATATAAGGATACACTTTTTTGGTATTTTACCAAGTAAAGCCCACTCAGCTATTAGCTTCTGTTTCAGAAGCAACCTGGCCACACGTGACAGCTCAACGAAGTGGCTTATTACGTGGAAATCTATTGCAACAAATTAATCTAAATTGCACGTTTCTAAATGTGGAGGGAAAACCAGAGGACCCGGAGAAAAAAAATCCACGTGACCATGGAGAGATACACACGCAAATTCCAAATATAAAGAAGGCATCAAAATAATCTAAATAATTTAGACGCATGTTTTTCACCAGTGAATGGATTGATTACCCATTGCCCAGCTTACTTCCTGCCTTTCCCAAATGCCTTCCTCATTCTGATGACCAGGCCCAAGGAGGGACACACGTTCACTGAGTAGGAATCTACACGAGGTCCAGGCAGGGGTGGTGCTCAAGAAGCAATGGACAGAGTTTTATTTAGTCATAACTTCGGCTAAGTAACAAAAAATTAAAAATATATGAATTCCTGCAGTCACGAAAGTTTTAAGTCAACATTTAATAGACATCTCTTGAAATGTACTACCTTGTAACCATAGCTGTAAGGCTAACAAGACCAGATGTGTCTTGCTGCTGCTGATGATTTGACCCCCAAGTGTCTCATGACTGATTGGGGGGTCAGCCCGGTTTGAATCCTTTCCCATTCGAGTTTTTCTTCCAATACCGTTCCAACTACATCTGCGTACCATATTGTCAGAAAGGAACCCAAAACAAACAAAAACTTTACCGATATTGGAGATCCCACGAGGCCATGCAGGAGGGCGTGTGGCATAGTTTGGCACGAGCTATCATGGAGTCTGGTCGTGTCGCTACAATGTCTTTAAAAAACAATGGAGATATGCCTCTAAATATTTTCCATGAACCGCTTGCGCAACTCGCAGACATCTTGGAACGCGAAAGGGTTAAGGAGGTGGCAAGAGCCTAATACTGAACAAGCAAGCGGTTGTCATGATCAAGGTCCAGTGTGAAATTTGTGGCATCCTGGTAGGACGGGTCAGGTTCCGGCACAGCCTCGTTCCGGAACGGTTTGGAGTAGCCGTGGAAGAGAGGCTCTGGTGAAACTGGAGCTCAGCAGCAGCTTGCAACAACAAGGCTTGAGACAACGCTAACAACAACAACACGGCCGCCGAAATGATGACCGCGCGCAACGGTGAGGCAATTGCGGAGCGTCGGTACCGAACAAACTTATTGCCGAAGAGGACAGACAGCACCTTCCAGTTGTTAGTGCAGTCAGGTGCTTCCGAATCATTTCACGGAACACTGCAGCTGATGAAGAGTCGCAGTGCGCGTTCTTGCGGGGGCACCGCGCGCATGCGGCTGAATTCCCGATTACTGCGCGCGCTCCTAAATTCTGCGCCGGGGGGACAGGTCCCTGCGTGTACTCGTTCTCGTACTGTAATTGTGCGACGTGAATTTATCTTCGAAATCGGTGGCTGTGTAGCGGCCTCCGTGCCGGAGTCTTTGTCACAAGGTCGAACTCGAATGCGCGAAGGAATAAAATGTTTTATTTTTTATTTTTTTAACGGTCAGCCTTCGTGTTCAGGCTCCGCTGGACAACAACCCACGTTGACCTCCGACCCCATTGGTGGTGCCTCCTGCTGCATTCGTGCTAATTGTACCAGGGTGACGACGATGGGCTTAGTTGACCACGGCTGGGATGGGAACTTTGTTGCGACTCAAAACATGGTGGTGCGGCCCAGTCTCATCCCTACGGCCGGTAATGGAGATTGGGGCACTTTTTTTCTGTGCATACCGGAACGCATGCAAGTTTATTTATTGAGTTACGTGAAAAACAAGGTGAGAGTGGGGAAAAGTGTTGTTGGACAAAGGCAAGGTGTTTTGAAGGATAGTGGTGGTTTGAGTGAGGACGTGGCAGAGATATGCAATGGTACATATACTTGGCAGAACATTCCACCTTAATGGGCATTGTCAAGGATGTTGTGAGACTTGGGGATTTGTTCAGAGGACATTCCCCGTTAAAATGCTGCATGAGCACACATGCAACAGCAGCAGCAGCAGCAGAAACTCTTAATTCTCTTGGAAGCTATGAATCCATTTGCACGCAGAAACGTGCCACTGTGGGGCAGATGCAACAGTGGTGGGCCCAAGGGGGTGGGGGTAATGCCCCCCCCCCGCCGCCCCCTCCATCACCCCACCCCCCTCCACTCCTCCTCACCCCTATAAATGTACAAGTGATGTTGCACTTTGTTGAGCTATCATTTTTGGCCAGGTCGCTTTTGAAAAATAAGTTAACACCTCAGTGGGCTTTGTCTGACAGAATAGGGATGGTTCAGTGTTGTGTTTGTACGTGTTTGGGTGATTTGTTTACCTTTCTTGTACTTTGCACTCCTATCGTGTTTGTGTATTGTTTACTGTTGTGACGTTCTTAGCCGCCCCGACTGGACATCTGTGACAAAGAGCCTTATAGCTCATCGGATTCCTGACGTATGATATTTTGATTATTATACTCTCTCTCGCCCCGCTCCTTACCGTAGACAACACGCGGGGAGTTGTATTATTAACTTCTGGCCCTAATTAAATAAAAGCGTTAAACTTTCCGCCCTGGCCCCTAACCTCCATCGTTAACGCGATAGATCCACCTCTGCGGTGGAGTGACATCTAGCTCTGTCCCACTCCAGTATTTCCACACCGTGTTAAGACGGCGTCAGGTCTTCAGCATGCTTCAAACACGCCTTATAACTGCAACTGATTTCCAGCCAGCAGTTTTGGCCGCACACCTCAGCCTTGGGTGAATAGTCGGTGGTCGAGACTGGTCACGGAACGGTCACCGCCCGCGGAGAGTTCCTGCCCCAGAGGATAACGAGCGTGGAGATGGAGTGATGAAATCAGGCCGCTCGCAGGGGCGCGATTGAGTTTCGCGTTGCAGGACTGTGAGGAATGGCCAACACATGGGGAAGGCCTTCATCCAGCAGTGGCAACATAGTCGACGGTGATGATGAAAGAAGCTATTGGATCTTTGAATTATTGTAACTGTACGCGTATGTTTAAACACAATTAGACGATTGCTTTTGCAGTGGTGGACACAACGGATGAAAAACATTCATGAATCGGGCTTCTCTGTAACATGAAAAAAATTGGTTAATAAGAAGGCTATTGGCACAAATGTGCCTGCCTTAATATCCGATTGTTCCGAGTTTAATTACCGGAGTCGTTTTTGGACAGCCAGCAGCGATTGTACCATGCATATCAATTGCCCTCGCCATAGCAAGGTAGAATTTCCAACACTAGCTCAGACTTCCACATTTGGCCCAATACTCATTTGAACTTCATTGTTTGTAGATACATCTGCAGCAGAAATCAATCGCTTTCAAGTGAATCAATCGTGCCATCTTAAATCTGGTCCCACCAGTAGACCTGCGTGATTCATCCTAGCGGTGCCCATTCACCACTCACAACTCCCCTCCCCACCGCCTCCTCCCCCCACCCCCCAAGCCACCTTGCCCTGGCCTTGCATTGACGGCATCGACTGAAGCTCGTGCCCGCATCCACCCAGCGTCTGGCTCAAAGGTGCCGCATCAAATGTTTTGCGGTATCTAATCCACGGGGCTGATGCGTTCCCGTTCACGGCGAAACGGTAGCCACGCTCGCCGCGGGCTTAATTATTGATGGCCTAACGAACGGGCTCGCATTTGCGGCGGTGAGATCGGCAGCTTTTCCGAGCGCGAGGCTGCCAAGAGAAGTGAGTCAAGGTTTCAGAAACGCGAAGCACGAGACTCAGGCAGACCGCTGCGCCACAGGGCGTTTCGTGTCTCGGCGTGACCAGCCGCAACGTAGCTCACGCTTTGAAGGTGGTGTTGGTGCATCCTGTCATTTTTTTTATCACCACCGTGGTGGCGAGATGTGAACCACATCACCTGGTGTACAGGAGGTCGTAGGTTTGAGCCTGACCCTGACGCTTGTATATATTTTGAGTTTGTGTGTCTCTCTCCCAGTGGTCGCGTGCTCCTCCGGTTTTTCCCCACAAATTTAGAAACAGGAGTTTGGAGTATTTGGCCGCTATACATTTCCATGTGATAAGCCACTTCGTTGAGCTATCATTTGTCGCCAAGGTCACTTCTGAAAATGGGCTATATCGTTCAGTGGGCCTTACCTATTTTAGTTTAGACTGCCAAACTGCTGTGCAGCAAGGTGGAATGTTGGAAGTTATACCGATGTAAACAGAGCTTTTCTACAGGTAGTCTTCCTCCATATACACATGAATTAACCACTTCAATTTGCGTTTTCAAAGCATCCAATAAGTGGGACTCTCTCAAACTGGGGTCCTGAGATTCAGTCAGGCCTTCTTGGATTCAATGAAGGGCATTGTTGTTATTATGGTGAATCGTTGGCGCACAAATCATCCAATATTTCACATCTCGATCTTTTTAGGGGATTAAACAGAATTCAGCAATTAGACTTTATTTATCACACAATTGACATGTCCATCCTGAGCATGTTCAATCGGCAGAGGATTATTATATTCAGGGAAGGAACTCAAGATTTTGACAACTCAAAAATATTGTCAGTGTCACTTCAGCAAGCCAATGTAATGCCCTCTTCATTAAAATGTATGTATACTCTTGGTTCATAATATTTATATTTTTGGTCGAGATTGCGTGAGTAATATGTCTGTCCTACACCCTCCTCCACCCGTCACAGCCAATTAATGAAGTTGTCACGTGATGAACAAACACGTGACAACTGATGATGCTGTTTGACACTATTTCAACAAAATGTCCGTACCCAATTTGTCAAATGTGTGTGGATCGCTCTCCAACAACAAGACTGGTGGTGCTGAAGCAGTGATAAATGTGCACGCTTGTTTTGGTGTCTCATTGAGGAGGCTGTACCACGCACGTTTTACTTATGCAATCTGACACCAAAAACATCAATTGTGAACAGCAAGCCTACGTGTACAAAAACACACGTAACTTTAAACTGCATACAGGACTCTCTTATTCATGATGAAGGCTTTTGGGTAAGATCGCGTCAGTATGAATGTGGCGTAACCCTCCACCACCCGGCACAGACAGTCAGGTTTGTCACGTAAACAACGCGCCAATGATTTACTACTTCAGCCCACCGGTGCGTTCGAGAGTAAATCCACAACATTTACAATTTGAACACTCTCAACCAACAACACACGTAACCCTTAACCAACAACGCATGTGACTTTTAACCCACAACGCATGTGACTCTAAACAAACAAGACGATAGCTCTTTATGCCGTGTAAAGAGACATTTGTTCCGTGTCAGTCATCAAAAATGTCTCCACCTTTTATCTCTCGGAGTAGGACTAAGAAAAAAGCAAATTAACATGGCGGCCTTATTCTCGTGCATTGTTGGCTGGGCTGCAGCTACAAACGTCTTTTGCTGGTTGATGACTCGATGACGTCCATTATCTCTTTGCGA